>AWOL01S0058064.1:52121-64919 GCA_000715115.1 Nicotiana otophora | reverse complement strand
ATATATATATATATATATATATATATATATATATATATATAGAGAGAGAGAGAGAGAGAGAGAGAGAGAGAGATAAATTGTTACATCATGGCACCAAAATTAAAAACCAAAATAAAACCTTGATCTTATTACAAGGAATCTAGCACATATAGGATAGCCTCAGCATCATCTATATATTCAGATTTACACATAAACTAAAAAGAAGAACATAATCAATCTTAATCTGCTGTAAGAAACTGCGCCTATCTTCAAAACAACTTGAACTCCTCTCTTTCCATACTGCCCACCAGATGCTTTCAGGGACAAATTTCCATATGTCTTTGTTTCAGCTAAAGTTCCTTCTTTGTTCCAGCTTGTCGACACATCAGAAGATCTACCTGGCATTGTCCATCTAATGCCTCTAAGATTGATGGACAAATACCACAGTTGACTAGTAATCCTGCAGTGTGAAAATAGATATTGATTGTCTTTGCATCCTGCCCACCCAAATAGCATCTTGAACAAAGTGGCATTCCCCTCTTCCTGAGATTGTCCGGAGTCAAAAGAGCTTCTCTGTGTACAACGCTCTTTCTTTGTTCCAACTTGGGACCAGTTTTTGTTTGCACATAGCCGGAGAAGTTATATTCTATAACCACGCCAAAAGGAATTTTGATAGTTCTAGTTTCGCAATTTGTTTGTTGTCTTACAAGATTAAGCTTCAAACAAGAATTGATAATTAGAAATACTGACACTTCTAAAGACATTAAAATACCAAGGGAAAACGGACATAGTTTCTCCTGGTGAATACAGAATTTGAACTTTATGAGTTCGGATTCAAAATTCTACTACATCAAGTCCAATTAATGGGTTCGAAATCTATTATTTGAACTTATTTAGTGGGTTTTTTCAAACACATATACAAGGTTTAAGCCAAAGCTACTAAGGTTGGATGAACCGTAGCTTCTTCACTACATCCGCCCCTGGTGAATCACAAGTAAACTACCACAATTCAATGCAAACAAATTAATAGAGAAATTAACAAATAAGAGAAGTAGACTCACTTCATCGGGTGGTAAACGGAACAGTTGTCGATACTCTTCACTCCTCACAAACAGCTGATTCTGTCACAAAATTGATAATTGTTGCAATCAGCCACACACAGTCAAATCATTCGCCAACCACAACACCGAAATTGTTTAAATTTAGTTAGTTCATTGTGACAAACTCTTGAAAAACAAAAAGTGTTCATTTGCATGCAACAATAAACCAGAGTAGAAACTTTCTTTGAAGCTATGATCACCCAAAAAATTCATATAGTATACACTAAAATTGCGGAATTTAATTCATAATTCGGACTCCTAATGCAATATCGAGTAGAAATTAATTAAAAAGAAGGTAACCTGAGCATCAGATAATCGTGAAGGGCTAGGGGAAGAAGAAGAGGAAAGATCAAGGGAAGGGCGGCGATCGAGAGCATCAGTATCGAAGGCGGCGTCGAGGCCACGCCGGGAAGTGGAAGGCGAGAGATGCATGTGCTGCGACGGCGGAGGCGACGGCGACATAATTTTCTCGGTCACGGCGGCAGCCATGGTTAGTTGGTTGTTGTGAAATTAATAACGACGAGTACAAAGGAAGTGTAAACGGCTATTTTAGCACGGAGAATGACGTGTCGGTTACATCAAAGGTTGGAGCGTGTTGTTGGGACGTAACTCTACCGAAGGAGACGTGGACCTGTTTTCAGTTTTAAGTTTGATGTGCCCATTTTTGACTTTTTTTCTCGACCTTTTTCCTCGCTACTAGACTAACTAACGGTCAACAGTATATTAGAATTGGTGTGTGATATCGGCAAATAATTTTAAGTAGATGATTAGTATTTTGATAAACCCAATTAGTAATGTATGCACTAAGGATGGTCGGAATCAAGTAAAGAGGAGTATTCCTATTTTAAACTCTCGTTGCTGAAGTTAGAAGGGTAAGGAAATAATCTAATATTAGAAAGCTCATATTTTCGAGCACGATCTAATTCCATCCAGTAGTAATATAGGATAAAATAGTATCTTCTTACTTGACTTTTACTGTCTATAATAATTTAATTGTGCGTATATTCAAATGTGATATTTACATCTTCGTATGAGTTTTCTCGAAATAGCTCGTTTACTCAAACAGAATTTTTAATATATATTTGTTTACCCTAAAAAATGAGTAACAATTAAATTTGTACATGATTTAAAGGATACGTGATTAAATTCAATATGAATGACTGAAAAACACTTTAAATAATAGCTACTTACAAAAATAATTTTGTATTGCTTTGATTTGCGTGTCAACAATGTGTTAAAATAAAAGAAACTTTCTCATTTATATTAGGGGAATTTCAGTCCTAATACAAGTCTAAATAAGGTAAAAATCTTATTTTTCCGGTAAATGTCGATCCGCAGTTGATATCGGACGGGATTCGCGCCATAATATCCTGTTGAGGGCGAATATTACAACTCCCTATTTGTCAAGCATAATTGTTCCCTGTGTTTTCCGTGGTCTAGAAACTTTACTTGGTCTGGGTCTAGTATTTTGCCGTGCCCGATCCCAGATACATCGTTCGCTCCTTTCGGGTTCCGATACGAGGGGTCTTTTGGCCTTGCTTATAGTCGTGTCGAACCGTGCTTCCCTCTTGTTTCCTTATTGGGAAATCGATGAAAACTTTGCCCCCGATTTTTTCCGTACACAGATAGTCCCCTCACTTTTCTAGAGCAGATTTATCGAAGCGACGAGAACCGATGAATTAACCTCGGTTCCTTCTTCTGTACACTAAAACCGAGCTGACGGGTCATTGAAACGTCCCATCAGTCGCGTTGTTCTGACTTCGGACACATATCAGTCGTCCGTTGACCGTCCCCGAATGCGAAACGTCACGCATTGATTACCCCTTCTCTATAAAAGCTTCGGTCCTTTTTTCACTTTTTTACTTTCCGATTCCAGAGCTCCTTAATTTACCCCCAAACTTTTCACTTATTCTCAACCCCTTCAATTCTTCATACATTGTTCCATATATCTTCATATTTTCATCTTCAAATCTTCATATTCCATCTTTTAATCTTCAAATCTGACCTTCACACCTTCATCCTCACCTTCAAATCTTCATCCACACCTTCAAATCTTCATATTTCCAGAATTCGATAGCGAAGACTTCGAAATTTGTGCCTCAATAGACCGTCCCTTCAACTTCTATCCCAGCCATGAATCCTGAGGTGGTCGTACCTGAAGTGGCCCCGAAACCTCCCCTAAAGAGCTTCATCCCTGGAGGTTGCTCCATTGAAAACAACTTCAAGGTCGAAAAAGCCTCCAGTCAACAGGACCGAGGCGAGGGGGTATATAGGTACATATGCTCCATTGCCGATAATACACTCCCTATAGTTCAGGAGGACTGCAATTAGGAGGGCAAAGAAGTGGTCGTCCTTGGGTCCCGATAAGGACATTACCACCTATGTAGAGGGGTATCTAAGTGTTTACACTTGCTCTGGCGGATCCCATGATTCTTAACTTCTGCAAAAGGTACGAGGTCTGCCTCGGGCATATTCACCCGTTTTGGAGGATCGTAATCCTCCTCTGCCATTTTGTCAACAATACTGAAGCACCTCGATTTACCATCTACCACCTGCTTCATCTCTACAGTCCCCGAGTTTTCCGGGAGGGAGAGGGGTTAATCAAGCTCGTTCATCGGGAAAGTAAAGCTCCATTTTCGAGCATCGATGAAGATTGGGATCGAGGCTGGCAGGGGAGATTTGTTCGGGTAAAAACCGAAGATCTTATTCCCTCCAAATTCTTACCTTTCCCTGAAAAGTTAAATTTAGCCCGTAAGTTCCTTTCTCTTCTGAGTACTTGGAATTTCTTTTGTTCTTTTTTCTTATTGCATGCTTCTACCATCGTGCAGCGGCTGCCCAAGTTCCCAACGCAATTCCTCACTTCAAAGAGTGGGTCGAGGGGATCTGCAAATAACTATCGTACTTTGAGCGTGAATGGCACAAACTCTCAAAGGGAAAGTGGGAGACCTATTCCTTTGGTGAGTGCTCATCCCGTCCAAGTCTATTCACATACTCAACCGTCATTTCCACTAAGTTATCTTTCTTTCATAGGATTTCCCAAGACCACTGAGCTTCAAGCATTGGACGAGGATGAGGCTCCATCCTCACTCGATAAACCCTCCGCTTCGGGACAACCTGGAGTTGCTGCACATGAGGAGAAAAAGAGAAAAAAGAGGAAATCTCTGGAATCCCCGAACGTCGAAGCCAAGATGAAGAGGGTAAGGGATCGGGTCCGAAAAAGTAATAAGAAGAGTACCCGGGCTAGGGTACCGGACTCTGACTCCCTCTACCGGCTCAGGGATATCCCTAAAGATGACGAACTAGAGTTCGTCGCCCATGGGTCGGCCATTGATGAAGAAGAACATGTGGAAATCGGAGGAAGTGTCCTACAGGCCGATCCCTCTTTAGCTCGGGAGCCAGAAGGAAAAACCGAGACTACGGTCTCCCGAGAAACTATCCATGCTCCGAGGGAAGTTGCCGGTGTCATTGACATCGCAGAATCACCGTCCCATACAGATTTCTTATTCGATGAGGCTCAGGCCATCAAGGAGAAGCCAAATGAGATGGCACGGGCTACACACGAGGCCCTCAACATGTTCTTTGATGGTGTGGTCATGGGCACTTTAGAGGATTATTCCGATTTTGGTCACCTGGAGATCCCGAAAAAAGACGTGTCATCGGGAGTTGGCGAGCCGAGCTCGAGACCGAATCTGGTGAAGCAGTTCCCTGTTCCGAGCATGGATCCTGACCGTTAAAGAACGATCGTGTTTACTATACCGGTGGACATCCGGGTGTTGTCTGCTCCAATGGGCGTGGCCAGCTATCTTCGCTGCCTGATGACCGAAGAGGACCAGGCGAAAATAATGAGGTGAGCATATCGAGCCTCTTCAACGAGGCACAACAAGCACTGAACTGGGTAAGTTTCCCTTTCCTTTTGCCCTTTGTGTGTTTTATTTAACTTCAACGTATTCTCATGATCTGTTCGATTTGTTTTTCAGACTTTGGTGCTCTATCATGAAAGCTTCCATCGGTCTCGAATGGAGGTCACCCAGCTCGAGTTCGAGCTCAAATAGCAGGTCCTACAGAAGGACATGTACAAGGTTCTCAGCGAGCAAAAAGACGAGGCCCCCAAGGATCTCCCTGTTCTTCGAGCTGAACTGGAAAAAGCTCAGAGTAAGGTTTTGCCCGTGAAACGGGAGCATGCCAATTTGGACAAGAAGGTAAGGATTTTTTAGATTAAAAACGAGAGGTTACGAGTAGTGAATAACGATGCAACCTCATAGGTCCAAGAAAAGATAGACCAGATTGACCAACTCCGGGCCGAAATCAACGAGCTCAAAACTTCGATCGAGACGTTGAGGAGCATATGAACCTTCTGGCCTCGGAAACTGAGGCTACAAAAGAGGAGTTGGCATCAGTCAAGGACCAACTCCAGGTGGTGAATGATAAGCCCGGTAAGTAGTCTCGGCTAAATGACGAGATTCGGGCACAATTAAATTCAACGGTCTTAGAACGGGACGACCTCGGTCGGGAATATACTGTGTTGAAGTCCAGTTAGAAGCAGCCTCGATTGATTCCTTCGAGGTCGAGGAAATATTGGCCCAATACATAACCGACGCTGAAAAGTTGAGGCCCGCTTAATAACAAAGGTCGAGTATGTAATGTGGCTATCTCTCAGGGAGACCCTCGAGGAGATTCATGCCTGGGGGTTTGATCTGTCGGTCGAGATTGAAGAGGCCAAGAGGCTTGAGGCCGAGACAAAAGAGTTATGATGAGTCGGGCTCTAGTGAAGATTAGGCGGAGATGCCTTAGCTTCTCTTTTTTTGTTTCCTTTTGTATATTTCGTTTTTGTTATTTTGAGGACGTTTTATCATGTTTTTGTAAATATTTTTGGAATATATAAAAAAATTTCCTTCGGCAACACTGATTAGTTTTCAGCATCTGTTTGCAATTTTTTATTTGAAGATCGTCATTAATGCCTTAGCATAGAATTAGACGTAATCTAGAGTACCCGTTCTCCGGAAGCCCGAATGAGGCCCGGTTTCGATAATAACTCTGAGTTGTTTAGGCTTCAAAATCTCGATAAACAAAGAAGACCTTTAAGATACTTAAGTGTTTTAGTCGTACACGATGGTATTTTGCCGATGGTAACCTTTTGATAGGTTTTAATCATATGTAAGGGCATTAATTTCTGAGTACGGGCTTGGACGTCTCCGAGCCATTTTAAGTTGGTCGTAGCCTTTCACGTTCAGACCCTTCCTAATAGGCTCGGTACCTCCGAGATTCGATAGCCCGGGCCATCAGATTTTTTTATCGAACGACAGTCCCTAAGTCGGGGTGGCCCGTAGGCTCTAGGATTTAGGATTCGTTATTTGTTCTAAGAAACTCAGCAAATGTATCAATTGTGCAAAATGTGTAGTGATAAAATATAGAGGGCAAATGTCTTTCATTATTTTGCATGTAGAGCTCATAATCGGAGGTACATAAGCTTTATGCCATGGAAAGAGTAGGCTATATGGATACGGTTTATTTAACCGTTTGACCCTTACAACGAATACTAATCATCAAGCCTTGGCTTTTAGTATTAAATAATAACACCTTTTGAAGATCCTAACTTATGGGGTAATGGCCCCCAGTATTTGAGACTGAACTTGTGAGGGCTCGAATACTGTCGATCCGGTATAGGTGATCAGCAACTCCGGCTTTAGGTCGGCCTTCGAAACTAAGGTAGCATGTTTTACTGTTGCCTCGTTAAAAAAAACCACTTCGAGAAAAATCGCTTCAAGGGAAAAAGAGTACAATACGTGCTTTCAGACCTAATTGTCACATTTGTCCTCGGTCGAGTGCATGCATAAGTTAGTCCATAGTATAATTTTAAAAGGGAATTGTGCTCGTACCTTAGCAGTAGTACCGCTTTAAGTATTCCATATTCCAGTTGTTCGGTAGTTATACACCGTTTCCTGGCTCGAGTTTATATGAACCTTTCCCGGTTATTCCGACAACTCTATACGGTCCTTCCCAGTTCGAGCCTAGTTTCCCATCGTTTGGGTTCCTGGTGTGTAGCATTACTTTACTTAACACCAAGTCCACGACTTAAAAATGTCAAAGGTTAGATCTTCGGTTGTAGTACATCCCCACTCGCTACTTTTGGGGGGCCAACAGGACCTGGGTGGCTTCTTCCCTTTCGTCCAATAAGTCCAAACTCGTGGTCATGGCCTTGCTGTTTGACATTTCAGTAGCATACTGGAACCTGAGGCTTGGTTCCCCCACCTCAATCGGGATTAACTCTTCTGCGCCGTAGACTAGAGAGAGTGCGGTCGCTCCGGTACTTGACTTCGAAGTCGTTCGGTATGCCCACAAGATTTCGGGCAAGATTTCTTTCCATTTTTGATAAGTGGGGATTTTGAATACTTATTAGCGCATAATAACTTTTATTTTAGTCTAAAAGCATTGAATTGTGTTCCCGGAACTAATAAAATGGTGCAAAATTGCAGGAATGTTGGAAGTTGGGCTCCCGAGATAAATCTGACTCAAAAAGAAGTAGGCTAAGCACAAGGCAATAAAATGGAACAGAAGCACAAAATGTGCGGTCCACAGAAGAAATTCTGCGGCCACAGAAGAAATTACGGACCGCATAATTCCATTTGCGGTCATAACCAAATAAGACAAAATCTGCAGACAATTGTGCAAATTACGGACCACGCATGAATTGTGTGACCACAAAAGCTGGGCTAGGAGTCAAGATTAGAGAGATGCAAATTACCAAATCCAGAACCTCAGTGCATTGCGGACCGCACAATATTTGTGTGGCCACCGACGATTGCCTTGTGGTCGCAACCTTAACATTGCGGACCGCAGAAGAGTGTCTTGCAGCCGCAGTTCTAAATCTGTGGACCGCAGAAAAGTTGCTTTGCGGTCGTAGCTCAGAATTGTGTGGCCGCAAAACGCCAGGTCCTGTCAGATGAAGAAATATGCGGACAACACATCAGCAATTACTGTAGCCGTTTTTCTTTAAAATATTTGGAAGTTTACTTAGCTTTGGTGTATTTTACAATAGATTTAATCATTTTAAGCTTTCATTATGAGTTTAATTAGTCTTTCTTTCTCATTTTCTTCAAACCCAAGTATGAGTAGCTAGATTTTTACTAGGATTGTGACTCAACCTTAGTGTGTAAACCTTATGGGTATTTAATTTAGTGCTTGTTTATGATTGAGTTTTTATTATTTAGCTTAGTTCATGCTTTAATTTGAAGAATTAATGGTTGCAAACATTAGTTCATGCCTATTTGACTTAGTCTCTTCTTGAGAAAGAGAGACATAGTCTAGGATAACTTAGCTAACAAGGAATTGGGTCACTTAAGAGATTGATTTGCCTAATTAAATGGTTCAACCTAGAGATAGTAATAACCCAACTTGAGCTTTTATCAATTGTTTTGTGTGATATTCATTTGGTCTAGAGAAAGCTAAATTTGGCAAAACCACTCTCTAACCAAGAGGTATTGAGTGGGTAATTTAGAGTTGATAGCTATAATACACCCCAGTCAACAGAACAAGCATTAAAGTCTTTATTCCATTAGACAAACACCTAGGTAATGGTCACAACCTAGGATTTTTAACAATTTGGAAAAACTCCAAAAAATAATTATCTCTAGTCTTCTTTCTTTATTTTGCAATCAATAGAGTAAAATTAGAAATATAAAACCAATCTTTTTGTGGAAATGCAATCTCGATAATTCAATCACGCACATTGAAATATATACCCCTAACTCCCATCTTAGCTCCATGTAGATTCGACCCTGACTCTTAGTTGGGTTTTTGTAATTGCAAACTACCGTTTCATACTTCTTTTGAGGTGTGAATTTGGACGCGATCAATTTTTTAGGCTATCTTCATGGACATAGTGGAGAATGTAACGACCCAACCGGTCGTTTTGAGCCCTAGCGTATCGTTCGGCAGTTTGAGGCCATGACTAGCTTCACTTCAGGTATTATGACTTGTACGTTTGACCAAAATTGGATTTCGGGAAGTTCAGAGTTGATTTGGAAATAAGATTATAATTTTAGAAGCTTTAAGTTGGAGGAATTGACTAAGGGTTGATTTTTGAGTAAAAGACCTCGGAATGGGGATTGGAAGGTTTCAACAGGTTTGTATGATGATTTTGGACTTGGGCGTATGTCCGGATCGGGTTTTGGATGACCTGGGAGCGTTCATCGCCTATTGTGGAAAGTTGGCATTTTGGAAGAATTTCATGAATTTGGGTCGAGGTGTATTTCAATGTTATCGATGTCTGTTTGAGATTCCGAGCTTGGGAATAGCTCCGTATGGTGATTTTGGTCTTAGGAGCACGTCCGAATGTAGATTTGGAGGACCGTAGGTGACTTCGGGGTCATTTGGCGAAAGTTAAAAATTTGAAGGGTTTTGAAAAGTTTGACCGGAAGTGGACTTTTTGATATCGGGGTCGGATTCCGGTTCCTAAAGTTGGAGTAAGTCTGTAATGTCAAATGTGACTTGTGTGCAAAATTTGAGGTCGATCGGGCGTGATTTGATATGTTTCGACATCGAATGTAGAAGTTTGAAGTTCTAAAGTTCATTAAGCTTGAATTCGGTTGCGATTCATGATTTCAACGTTGCTTGATATAATTTGAGGCCTCGAGCAGGTCCGTGTTATGTTTTGGATCTGGCTGGTGTGATTGGACGGGGTACCCGAGGCCTCGGGTGGATTCCGGATGGTTAACGGATCGAATTTGTGTTTGGGAGAAATGCTGGGGCTATTGTCTTCTGGTGTAACCGCACCTGCGAGGTTTTGGCCGCAGGTGCGGAACCGCAGAAGCGGCCAAAAGGGTTGCAGAAGTGACAAGAAGGAGAGAGGGATGCTTCGCAGACACGGCAATGCAGCCGCAGAAGGAAGTTCGCAAAAGCGGACTCTTTGACCGCAGAAGCGAAGAGGGGCAACGCATCTATGAAGCCGCAAAAGTGACAAAGGACCGCAGATGCGAGGGGTCGCTGGGAAGAGAAACTTTTTATAAAAACGGGACTTTACCCATTTTTCTTCCACTCTCTCTTGGTTGGGCGATTTTTGGAGATCTTCGAGTGAGTGTTTTCATCACCTATGCCAAGGTAAGTTATTCCCATCCATTGTAAGTTAAATACATGGTTTTTATATGGATTCAAGCATGAAAATTTGAAGAAAAATCTAGAAATTGGTATTCTTAAATTTTGACCACGAGATTGGACATAGGATTTGGGATAAATTATATATTTGAGTTCGTAGTGTCATGGGTAAAGTTTATCTTCAAAAAATTTCGAAATCCGGGCTCGTGGGCCCGAGGGTGATTTTATCGACTTTTCAAACGGAGTTGAAAATTATTGTAAATAGGATTATAATGAGTATCAGAGTATACATATTTATGGATTTGCTCATTTATTGACTAGTTTTGGAGTATTGGGCATCAAATTGAGTCGTTTGAAAGGCTTGGGAGCCGACTATGGAACTTCGGAGCAAGGTAAGTTTCTTTTTTAACCTTGTAAGAGGGAATTAACCCCATAAGTGAATCGAATTAATATGTGCTTCCATTTGTGGGGGCAACATACGCACGAGATGATGAGATTCCGTACGTAGCTACTAGTTATGCCTATGTACGGGTAGTTTTAGGTTTACACCATGCCTTGTTGATACCGTTATTTGATTTTGTTTATTATTTGCCTTGAAAAGAATTGAGATCGAGTATGCTTATTAAATGCCTTGAAAAGAGTTGAAATTGAGGATTTCGAGACTTAAAAGTTTTCACTGAATTTCATATTTTTGGAAAAGAATTTAAGAATATTAAAATAACTTAAGAAATCTATGTGCAACCGCGTCGCAAATATATTCCGCGAGCGGGGTAAATTTCCACTACTCTCATGGGAGCGGACCGTTTGCCTCGACAGGTTAATAGATGCATCTATGGTTCGTATCATTCGACCCTCGGCAGTGCACAATTTATATTTATATGTTAGTTCGTGTCGTTCGACCCTAGGCAGTGCGCAGTTTACATGACTTGTGCATGAAAACTCTTTGGAACTAATAATAATTGACGTTGTTTTATTGGCTTGAGATATAAATTATTAAATGATGAAAATGAATTTGGGAAGTTCTATTAGTAAAAAGAATTGTTGATTATTTCCGGTTATTGAATTTTCAGCTATGTTATGTATTCTATGCTTAAATATAAGATCGGCATTTTATTTTTTTAGCCCATAGTAAGTGTCGGAGTCGACCCCTCATTACTACTTCGTCGAGGTTAGACTAGATACTTATTGGGTACACGTTGATTTACGTACTCATACTACACTTGTTGCACATTTTGTGCAAGTACATATATATCTAGTGGCCTCGTGAGAGCAGAGGTGTGGTTAAATGCGGAGACTTAGGTGAGTTGCATTTCATATTATGACTCGCAACCAACATAGTCTCCTTCATAGTATTTATATTTTTCCTATCCAATTTGTATTACAGACAAATGCTGTATTTTATTTTACTTCCTAGTTGATGCTCATGCACTTGTGACATCGGGTTTTGGGGTGATTATGGATTATTTGGTATTGAAATTATGAAAATATTTTTATTTACTCTATAAAGTCCATCTTTTATTATTAAATTGAAGGAAATCGTGATTTCAAATACTAAAATAAGTAATTAAGTTAATTAATTATTATTGGCTTGCCTGACAGCGGTGTTAGGCGCCATCACAACCTGTAATGGATTTTGGGTCGTGACAACATGGTATCAGAGTACTAGGTTTACTTAGGTCTCACGAGTCATGAGCAAGTCTAGTAGAGTCTTGTGGATCGGTACAGAGACGTCTGTAATTATCTTCGAGAGGCTACAAGGCTGTTAGGAGCACTTCCCTTCTTTATTCCTCGTCGTGCGATTTGATTCCTTTGAGGCTTATGCCTTCATTTCCTTCCTATTCAATCTTATGCGATATGAAGCGCTTGTTATAAATTAGCGATCGAGGAAATTTTAATTATACTGCAGATGTGGTGCGGGATGTTTCTCCTTACGTATTTGATTGGGATATTGTTGTCACCATGCGGAAGATCTTTCTGTCATTTCAGCTCAGTATCAGTATTTGCTATGGTTTAAGATTTGGCACTAATTGTTATGATGATTCGTGTGTTGCTATCTCATAGTGTTGGTGTAATGGTAGGGTGCTTATCTATGGATCACAACAGTAAATGACTTGATAGAAGGACTTCTCATTTCACGGCTTACAGGTTCAGCATTTAGTTCTGGCGAAAGAAAGGCAATCAGACTACGAACGTTTAGGTTTGGGTTGATGGAGTAACGAGACTTGGTGTTTGGAGCGCGGTGGAATTTTTATCCGTGTTGTGGTGTTATCGTCCTTGATTGGATGCGTTAAGTTTGTCGGTGTTGTGGTCTTCTTCAATTCGCCTTCAGGGCGGGTATTATGAAATGGTGCTGGAGAAGTGGTTGTCAGAAATAACAGGGTGTAGCAATTTCGGAATCGAATCGGTGTTTCTAGTGTTGATGGCTCGAGAAAGATGATCTTCGGAAAGGTTTAAAGTTGGTAGCGATCGATTGTTTCAAGTGCTACAGAGATAAATTTTGATTTAAGGCAACAACTCGGCAGTGAAGGATGAGGAAGGACATGTGGGATATGTCTTGCGGTGGTTAAAATTCTAGAAGGCCAAGTGTGAGAAACAGAAGTCGAGTAGTTACTTAAAGGAGAGGGTTTGA
>AWOL01S0058064.1:0-49834 GCA_000715115.1 Nicotiana otophora | reverse complement strand
TGATTTGGGATTCATGGTGGACAATGACTAGGTCTACGGGCTTAATTTAGAATATTGGCTGCTATATTGAGGAAGATTGGGTGTGACAGGAAGAAGTTGCTTAATATGAAGAGGGATGCAACATGACTTTGGATTGGAATGTATCGTCGCACCTTTAGTTGATGTCAATGGGGAGTGAACGGACTTGTACAGCTGGTGAATGAGCACGGGCTCAGGGTGGTTTATTGATTTCGTAGTAATTGTACTCGGTGCAGTGCTGTTGGAAGATGTCGACATGTAATTTCCACAGGCGGGTTATCTCCTATGAGCAGGTTTGCGGTCGTGTGGTGTTGACGAAACTTCTTTGAAGGATTCTACTAGCTATCCGGTAAGATGTCGGATATGTAAATGTGGCTTTGGACTCAAAATTTAAAGTGCGGTGCCTAAGGATTTCGAGTTTGTAGTATGGTTAAATATCGAGCTTTAGCAGCAGATTATGAAAGTGGCTTGGAGTGTTCTACGTTATCTTCAGTCTGCAGTGTGGCATTGGAGGAATGGGAGAAATAACTTTGGATTCATAGAGCGATTTTCAGAATGGGTGTACCAGTTGAAGATGCGAATATGCGCATAAAGAGGGTATGGGATGCTTCGTGGGTTTTGGATACGACATGGTCTCATGAAATAAGGTCACTCAGGATGAGTGCGGATTTGGGTTCATGATGTTTTGAATGGAGCTATTATTATTCCTAAGGTAAGTCTAGAGTAAATTAGAAGAAGTCAAATCGGTTAGCAATGGTTGAATTGGCATGATGGCGGCAATGATCATTTCCTTCAGTGTGTTAAGTTATACATGTGATTTGTGGCGGTACGTACGAGGTTTGACAACCGCCGTAATTGATTTTATTTGGAGTCATTCGAGTATTATGGCTTGTTATGTGTAGATGGATCCCGGAAGAGTTATGATGGTTTAGACCACTACTTGAGGATTGTATTTTCTGCGGCTATGGGAATTCAGTCGCTTGTTGCAATGGTTCTCCTGAAATGAGTTAAGTAAAAGGTTGCTATGTGATAGAGTGTTTAGTCTATTATTGGATCATGAGTCATGATGAAATTCTTGTACTCTCACGTATTGGTATGTTAGGTATAGTGAGCGACTTGGTGTCAACAAGAATGTCAAGAGCTCGTATGAGCAGGAAATGATTCAAATGGTTAGAGTAAACTGGTATTGTCTTTAGCGTCACCTGATATCGGTGTTATGTGTAAGAGGCTTTACGTACTAATGGTGGATTCTTGATTTGCTTTACAATATTAGTGTGGCTGGTAGTATGGACGTGCAGACTTGTTACCCAGTGCAGAAGGTCGTAGGAGTGTATCCCACGGGAATATTGTATAAGTGTGACATATAGTCACTTGATTGATTAAAGATTTAAAAACAAGTATGGAGATTGTGGTACTATCGCTAATGTGAGCATTTATGCCTGAAGGGCGCTCGGTTCATTTGGTTGTGGACTGTCGAAGTTTGTTCCGAATTTGACGGTTGTTTTTGTGTGTCATGGGGAAAAGGGTTATTGTGGATCCTTGAAAGGTTATTAGCTCAATGCGGTACAATCAGAATCGGCTTGAGGTCCGTGGATGGATCTAAATGTGAATATGGGATCTATATCAGGCCGAATGTGTTCATTTTAGCATATCGTTGTTTTCGGAGGGATCTTCGGGCCTTAGATGTTATTTCTGTTGTCGGCCCTTCCGTGTAGTCTCTATTATGCCATGTAGGTTGTGAGGCAGTTTGATTATTCACACTCGTATTGAGATCCTGTATAGTTTGTGGTGTTATATGAGCATGATGGCTCTCGAGATGCATGCCGTTTATTGCACCTTAGTCATGCTTGAGTTTTATAGCTTATGGCGGTATCTGTCTCCATAGGGATGGTATTGTGCACTTGGCGTGCTTGTGGTTGACATTCAGGTATTTCGTAGGTATAAGCGTTTTGGCTTGATAGGTACTTCCCTATTTATTGTCATGTGTGGATCGGGTGGAACGTCGTCACGAGTATATGGTTAGATCGGGTGGCATGCCGCCACAGGTATGTAGTTTGGATCGGGTTGTACGCCACAACGGTATCATGTGTGGATCAGTTTGTACGCCACAACAATATGATGTTGAGTACAATTCCCCATATCTATTCTTGTGTGTTTTGTTTCTCGTTTCTGAGGAAGGTTCATAACATCCTTTAGGTTGTTTAATTAGTTACGTGGGTTGATTAGTTCTTTCCAGAGTTCATTTTTTCTTATGTATCACATTCGAGTTTGTAGCTTGTTGGCACATTGTGGCATCATATGAGAGTTTTGGCAGTGTTTGAGGTAGCTTATTGCCTGAGCAGCTTATATTGGGTGAGATGAGATTAATGGACCTGGGATCAGTACAATCATATTTATATGAAGTGCATTAAAGAGCAAATACCGTTATTTAGTTCATAAGGATGTAATGGTCCTTGTCGAGAGGAGAAACTCAATGTTTCGTTGACTCGACAGCTGGTATGAATTTCTACACATCTCTTCCGTCGTGACAGCATTTCAAGAGTTGGAACAAGACTTATATGTGTCATGAGGTGTGTTGTGAGCATCAAATTCATGGGACTTCAGCTATTGTTGTCAGGGGATGTTATTATGGTCATGTGAATAATGCGGTGCATGGTGTGAATTTAGTGAGAGTATACAATCATGTATTGGTACATCGTGTAGTGATTGAAACGATGTTCATATGTTGGAAGCAGGCCTAGTAGAGAATTTCGGATGTTGGAATTTGGCTCTAAGGATTATTTGCCTAAATAAAGTGTAGGACCTTCAGATTTGCTCGAGCTAATGTGCCAACTGAGTTGTGGTAGCATAGGTAGGTGCATGAGGTGTTAACGGTGATTTCAGACAACTCTAGAGTAGTTCTTAGCACGTTCGAGGACGAATGTATGTTTAAGTAGGAGAGAGTGTAATGACCCGATCGGTCGTTTTGAGCCCTAGTGCGTCGTTCGGCAGTTTAAGGACATGAGTAGCTTCACTTCAGGTATTATGACTTATACGTGTGGTCGGAATTGGATTTCGGGATGTTCGAAGTTGATTTGGAAAGAAGATTCTAATTTCAGAAACTTTAAGTTTGAGGAATTGACTAAGGGTTGATTTTTGAGTAAACGACCTCGGAATCGAGATTGGAAGGTTCCAATAGGTTCGTATGATAAATTTGGACTTGGGCGTATGTCCGGATCGTGTTTTGAATGACCCGGGATGTTCGGCACCTATTGTGCAAAGTTGGCATTTTGGAAGAATTTCATGAATTTGGGTCGAGGTGTATTTCAATGTTATCGATGTCTGTTTGGGATTCCGAGCCTAGGAATAGCTCCGTATGGTGATTCTGGTCTTAGGAGCGCGTAGGATGTGGATTTGGAAGACCGTAGGTCACTTCGGGGTCATTTGGCAAAATTTAAAAATTTGAAAGTTTTTGAGAAGTTTGACCGGAAGTGGACTTTTTGATATCGGGGTCGGATTCCGATTTAGAATAGAGTAAGTCCGTAATGTCATGTGACTTGTGTGCAAAATTTGAGGTCGATCAGACGTGATTTGATAGGTTTCAGCATCAAATGTAGAAGTTTGAAGTTCTAAAGTTCATTAAGCTTGAATTGTGTTGCGATTTGTGAATTCGACGTTGTTTGATGTGATTTGAGGCCTCGAGCAGGTCTGTGTTATTTTTTGGAACTGGTTGGTGTGATTGGACGGGGTTCCGGGAGCCTCGGGTGGATTCCGTAGGGTTAACAGATTGAATTTGTTTTTGGGGGAAATACTAGGGCTGTTGTCTTGTGGTGTAACCGTACCTGGGAGGTTTTGGCCGTAGGTGTGGAGCCGCAGAAGTGGCCAAAAGGGTCGCAGAAGCAAAAAGGAGAGAGGGCTGGTTCGCAGAAGCGGCAATGCAGCCGCAGAAGCGCGTTCGCAAAAGCGGACTCTTTGACCGCAGAAGCGAGGGAAGTCGCAGAAACGAAGAGGGGCATCGCATCTGCGGAGCCGCAGAAGCGACTAAGGACCGCATATGCGAGGGGTCGCTGGGCAGAGAACATTTTTATAAAAACAGGACTTCGCCCGTTTTTCTTCCACTCTCTCTTGGTTGGGCGATTTTTGGAGAGCTTCAAGTGCGGGTTTTCATCATTTATGACAAGGTAAGTTATTCTCATCCATTGTAAGTTAAATACATGGTTTTTATATGGATTCAAGCATGAAAATTTTAGAAATTTGGAATTTTGAAGAAAAACCTAGAAATTGGTATTCTTGGATTTTGACCACGAGATTGGACATGGGATTTGGGATAAATTATATATTTGAGTTCGTAGTGTCATGGGTAAAGTTTATCTTCGAAATTTATTTTGGAATCCAGGCACGTGGGCCCGAGGGT
This sequence comes from Nicotiana otophora, assembly GCA_000715115.1. Taxonomy (NCBI): domain Eukaryota; kingdom Viridiplantae; phylum Streptophyta; class Magnoliopsida; order Solanales; family Solanaceae; genus Nicotiana; species Nicotiana otophora. Next base: position 45,423 of record AWOL01S0058064.1, on the reverse strand, counting down.
GATTTTATCGATTTTTCAAACGGAGTTGGAAATTATTGTAAATAGGATTATAATGAGTATCAGAGTATATATATTTATGGATTTGCTTATTTATTGACCAGTTTTGGAGTGTTGGGCATCGAATTGAGTCGTTTGAAAGGCTTGGGAGCCAGCTATGAAACTTCAGAGCAAGGTAAGTCTCTTTTCTAACCTTGTAAGAGGGAACTAACCCCATAGGTTAATTGAACTAATATGTGTTTCCATTTGTGGGGGCTATGTACGCACGAGATGACGAGATTCCGTACGTAGCTACTAGTTATGCCTATGTCCGAGTAGTTTTAGGTTTACACCATGCCTTGTTGATACTGTTATTTGATTTTGTTTATTATTTGCCTTGAAAAGAGTTAAAATTGAGGATTTCGAGACTTGAAAGTTTTCATTGAATTTCGTATTTTTGAAAATTTTTTTAAGAATATTAAAATAACTTAAGAAATCTATGTGCAACCGCGTCGTAAATATATTCCGCGAGCGGGGTAAATTTCCACTACTCTCATGGGAGCGGACCGTTCGCCTCGACAGGTTAATAGATGCATCTATGGTTCGTGTTGTTTGACCCTCGGCAGTGCACAATTTATATTTATATGTTGGTTCGTGTCGTTCGACCCTCAGCAGTGCACAATTTATATTTATATGTTGGATCGGGTCGTACGACCTCGGCATGACTTGCGCATGATAACTTTTGGAATTAATAATAATTAACGTTGCTTTATTGGCTTGAGCTATAAATTGTTAAATGATGAAAATGAATTTGGGAAGTTCTATTAGTAAAAACAATTGTTGATTATTTTCGGTTATTGAATTTTTAGCTATGTTATGTATTCCATGCTTAAATATAAGATCTACATTTTATTGTTTTAGCCCATAGTAAGTGTCAGAGTCGACCCCTTGTCACTACTTCTTCGAGGTTAGACTGGATACTTACTAGATACACATTGATTTACATACTCATACTACACTTGTTGCACATTTTGTGCAGGTACATATATATCTGGTGGCCTCGTGAGAGCAGATGCGTGGTTAAATGCGAGGACTTAGGTAAGCTGCATTCCATATTATGACTCGTAACCAGCAGCGTCTCCTTCAGAGTATTTATTGTTTTCCTGTCCAATTTGTATTCCGGATAGATGCTGTCCTAGTTGATGCTCATGCACTTATGACACCTGATTTCGGGGTGATTATGAATTGTTTGGTATTGAAATTGTGAAAATATTTTTTTTTTACTCTGTAAAGTCCATCTTTTATTATTAAATTGAAGGAAATCGTGATTTCAAATACTAAAATAAGTAATTAAGTTAATTAATTATTGTTGGCTTGCCTGACAATGGCGTTAGGCGCCATCACGGCCTATAATGGATTTTGGATCGTGACAGAGGATTACCTTAAAGTTTTGATGGATGACTTCTCGGTGGTTGGGTATTCCTTTGATGATTGTCTTGCAAATTTAGATAAAGTGTTGGCAAGATGTGAAGAAATGAATTTTGGTGCTCAATTGGGAGAAGTGTCATTTCATGGTAGAGGAAGGCATTGTCCTTGGCCACAAAATCTCAAAGAACGGAATTGAAGTTGACAAGGCAAAGATTGAGGTGATTTCTAAACTTCCACCTCCAACTTCGGTGAAAGGTGTGTAGAGTTTCTTAGGCCACGCGAGGTTTTACTAGCGTTTCATCAAAGATGTCTCTAAGGCGGTGAACCCCTTGTGCAAGCTTCTTGATAAAGATGCTAAGTTTAACTTCAATGTTGATTGCATGGGAGCCTTTGAGTTGTTAAAGTTCAAGTTGAAAACTACTCCCATCATCACCGCTCCAAGTTGAAAACTCATGTGTGATGCTAGTGATGTAGCGGTTGTGTTACACCCCATGTTTTCGTACATAAAAGTACGCTATAAGTAAATTGATGAAAGCTCAGAAATGAGATATTACATCCTGCATTTTCGTACGTTAAAGTTTCGTCGTAAGTTAATCGACGTAAGTTCGGGAATGGGATTATTTTGAGATTATAAGCATTATGCTATTTCAAACAAGTGACGAGTAAATTCGTGAATGTGAGGGTAAACAAATCAAAGAAAATGAATTTCGTTGAAGTTTGACATTTTGGATAAAATACGACCCGAGCTAAAATACCCGGTATTTATGAACTAGTACCATACAAGGTACCACATGACCATGATAGTAGGGTACATAAAATGTGTTAAAAGTGAGTAGTATTTTTTAATTAATTTGAGATAATTCTTAATTATGTGAAAAATTGGGTAACTAATGATATTTTGCGAAAGATTAGATAATTAATTATAACACTTAGTTAGACTTTAATCCCCCTCCCCCCAAACAAATAATGTGGCAGCTAGATGAGTTAAGATCAAATATCAAAAGGTGACTCTTGGACTTCATGGCTAGGTGGAATGTTAGGGGGATTTGTGGAAAATAATCCTTACATACAAACCCACAATTATAAGAAAAGTTCTTACCTTATTAAGGGGTGATGGTATGTTCTTTAATGTAACGATGGAGCTTCAGAATAACTCATATGAAATTTCTTAACATCTTATCAACGTGAGATTTGCAAGTCTTAAGAATGTGAGAGTCACATATCCATTCTGAGGAATGTGATGGTCATCTATCAAAACATGAGATTTGGCAATTATAAGGGAGTACGGTGCAATCTTTTTCAAGAATGTCATACAAATTTTTCCCTACTCTGCTACGCGTTGTCGCAATCAATGGTGTTAAAAGGATTTTCAAGAGAATCGGTTCAGGTATGTTAAGGCTATCCCTTCTTTCTTTTTGGCATGATCAATACGATACAAACGAAACGAACAAATGCACAATTTCCATAAATGACTCTATTCATAGAAGTACCAGGGGCGTATATATTCTTGATTCCCCATATGAATTATTATTATATCTTCTGTTCATGGGCCTCAGAAAAATACTTATTTGATAAAGTTTATCCGAAAGACATTGATTTTATGATATTCCGAGAAATCTTAGTAACGTATTTCTTATGCATTTCATGCATTTATACATGTACATTGACCCATGACCAGATGGCATTATATACGCGTATATTATATATATATGGGATATGGAAAAATGTTATGGCGTTATATACGCACCACCACCTGATCAGCTGGTATACGTTGATGATTTGCCCACAGCGGACGAGATGATGTGATGGGATGCCCTGAGAGGCTTGATGATGTTATGAACGTATATACTTAAGCATGGTATGATATTTATACGCATATGCATGACATTATAAATATTATTGATTCACAGAGTTATTCAGACATACATGTCGAGTCTTTTACTCCATGTTTTCTCATGTCTATTGTTTACTGATTTTCATTCCTTACGTACTCGGTACATTATTTGTACTAACATCCATTTTGCCTGGGGACGCTGCGTTTCATGCCCACAGGTCCCGATAGATAGGTCGAGAGTAGGCTATCAGCTCAGCAGAAGATGTTGGTGCGCTCCATTTGCTCCAGAGTTGCTATTGGTCAGTATGGTTAGGACATGTATTGATTGTTATGGCGGGGCTCTGTCCCGACCTTTATAACATTTATGTATTCTTAGAGGCTTGTATATATATACCGTGTATGTGAAAGATTGTACAGCCTTATCGGCCTATGTTTAGTGCAATTTTGGTCTTATAGGTTCCTATGTCACATGTATACTTGTTTACGTCAAATTAGGTTGTCTTATATTGAGTATTCCCTTATGTTTATTCTAGTTAGCCCATGACGGACCATTTGTCCCATTTGCCAATGACAGTACGATAAAAATGATATGAAATGTTGGTACTCGGTTAAGTAAGGCACTAGGTGCCCGTCGCGGCCCATCGGTTTAGTTCGTGACAAATGGTATCAGAGCAGTTCTATCCTATGGAGTCTACAAGTCGTGTCTAGTAGAGTCTTGTTTATGGGTGTGTTGTGCACCACACTTATAAGTAGGAGGCTACAAGGAATTTATGACTGTCACTATTTCTTCTTACTCTAGATCGTGTGGTAGAGCTCAGTTGTAAGAACTCAATTTCCTAAACTCTATCTTATTCATAATACGACGATGCCTTCATCCAGAAAGATGGTTGATAAGAGATATAGCTGTGGAAGAGTTGAGTAAGAGGAAATCAGTTTTTCATGATGCTTATGATGAATAAATGTGAGATTTTCAGTAGATCATGTGTGTACTGAGATGTGTAAAACTTCTTGATAAAGGATCCCTAAGGAAAAAATGTCTATCCACTCTTATGGTAAAAAGGAATAAGAGAATCGAAAGGTAGATACAAGTTTTAGCAACTAAAAGAAGAAAGATGAAAAGGGTACGAGCTACCCAGCTAATAAAGATTATCGCAAAGGAATATAAGGCTTTTGAGTTACCTTCAACAATAACAGAGGTATGTACAATTTGCCACACCCATCGCATTTATGCCCTATGGGGGCTAACAAAATTAGTATAAGAGAATGCAGGATGTCAGGATCTAGATGGGGTTAGGGTAACCTAAAATGGTGGATGGATTGCTAGTGTTAGCTGACATTTCTGAAGGATATTGCAAACGTGCTAATAGAGCTCCTTGTGAGACGCCCAGAGGATGCACTCTAAAATAGTACAGCTAGATATGAATACTACAAAGATAGGCACTGGAAGCCTTGAAAGGATAAATATTACCTTAGTGTAGCTCCCGTCCCTAGTGGAGAAAGAATGTTAGGCAACCCATTGAGCCAGTAGATGGAGCAAGGGTAGCTAAAAGCAAAAATATATCTTGTTCGAGTTTTCATAATAAAGTGATAGACATAAATGTTAGCGCGAAATAAGAAGAGAGTTAATGAAGCATTATGAGTAAGATATGATATATGGATGATAATGGTAGATAAAAAAGATGACAGTATTACAGAGTCTATAGTCAAGTGAAGGAAAGGATGAGAGATGACAGGCCTCGAGACAACAAAAGAGTATAGGCCATAAAGTCCTATCCTCACTTCGAGAAATAAGTTTGTGACTCCAACGTGATTACCAAAAGGAATAATTAGACCCTAGAGTAATAAGAAATCAGCATGGACTGATAAACAAGATAAACTAAACATGAACTAGGGACTGGATAATAGTCGGCATCATGAGAATTTCAGAGATTGCATCCCGACGATAATAGAATTGACGACAGAAGAATACCCTTTAAAGGTCATTCAGGAAGACGCTTCCCTAAAACAATCAAGGTGAGTAAATTTAAGCTTAAGGGACTATATGTGCTAGTTACACTAAGTGTCACCCTCGCGAGTGAGGAATTTCGTTATCCTTGGTACAGAAGAATTATCGCGAGATGAGTAAGGATAATCGATGATGTGAAAAGATGCCAAAGATGAGAAGGTAAAACATCTATACGTAGATCATCGTAGCACTAAATCTTAGTGCTCCCCTAAATGGGGGAATATAGTATGATGTGGCATTAAGTCAGAATTAAGTGGTCCTAGTAACTATGGAATAATAAAGGAAGAATGCGATCAAAATGAGAAATGGATGAGATTGCACTTATTCAAATACTATAGATATACTATGATTCCAGAACATTATGCAAGAAAGATTCCAAAGCTCGGTTGATGAGATGTGTGCTTATGTTGGAAGAGTTTGATATTGACATCCACAATAGAAAAGGGAGTGAAAATCAAGTGGCGGACCACTTGTCTCGTTTGGAGGAGGAGGGGAGGCTGCACGATGGCCTTGAAATCAATGACTCCTTCCACGACGAGCAACTCTTGGCTATTTCAATGAAGGAGGTTCCATGGTTCACGGATCTAGCAAATTTCCTTGTGTGTGGAATCATCCCGGATGAGTTCTCTTCAAACCAAAGGAAGAATATCAAACGGGATTGCCAAGATTATTACTGGGATGAACCATACCTTTTCCGAATTTGTACGGATGGGGTGATTAGAAGATGTGCACCGGAAGAATAACAAGGTGAAATTCTTGGTGCTTGTCATTCTTCGCCATATGGTGGTCACCATGGTGGAGCAAGAACGACGGCCAAAGTGCTAAGTTGCATTTTCTATTGGCCCACTCTTTACAAGGATGCAAGTGATGTAGTGAAAATGAAATGCCTCTCACTACCATTTTAGAGATTGATATCTTTGATGCGTGGGGTATTGACTTCATGGGTCCTTTTATAAGTTCTTGTGGAAACAACTACATCTTGGTCGCGGTTGATTATGTGTCTAAATGGGTTGAGGCCGTTGCTCTACCCAACAATGAGGCGAGAAGTGTGGTGGTATTCTTGAAGAAGAATATTTTCACAAGGTTTGGTACTCTGTGGGCTATCATAAGAAATGGGGGGTCGCATTTTTGAAACAAGGCTTTTGATACTTTACTTAGAAAGTATGGTGTTACTCATAAAGTCACGACTCCCTATCATCCACAAGCTAGCGGCCAAGTGGAAGTCTCCAACTGGGAGCTAAAGAGTATTTTGTCCAAAATAGTGAATGCTAACCGGATGGATTGGTCCAAGAAGCTTGATGATGCATTATGGGCTTATCAAGCGGCTTACAAAACACCTATTAGAATGTCTCCATAGTAGTTGGTGTTCAGCAAAGCTTGTCATCTTCCGGTGGAACTTGAGCACAAATCCATGTGGGCTCTAAAGAAGTTGAATCTTGATTGGGATGTAGCCGCTAACTTGAGGGTTGCACATTTGAATGTATTAGACGAGTTCCGATATCATGCTTATGCAAGTTTGTCCTTGTACAAAAAAAGATAAAATATCTTTATGACAAATACATTTGGAATAAATAGTTTAAGGTGGGCGATCTCGTATTGTTGTTCAACTCGAGGTTGAGGATGTTTCCCGGAAAGCTAAAGTCTAAATGGAGTGGTCCGTTTGAAATTTTGGGTGTGACGCCTTTTGGTTCATTGGACTTGAAGAACAAAAACAATGAGGTATTCCGAGTCAATGGTCACCGGGTAAAGCACTATTTGGGAAAATTTGAAGATGGCCATGTCATGACGGTGATTCATTTTAACTGATGGTATTCTGCATCGTGTCGTGACGTCAAATCAGGCGCTTCTTGGGAGGCAACCCATGTTTCTTTTTCTTTTCTTTTCTTATTTTGTAGTTAGGTGTTATTTTGTGCTAACTTGATTTGAAGTGTGGTACAGGGATAAGTGTGCCTTACAGAAATTCTGGACAGAAATCTGGTGAAGTGTTGAAAGAATTGCGGACCGGAGTTACATTGTGCGGAACGCACAATTATGATTGCTGCAGCAAAAAGGTGTTATGCAGCCGCACAATTAACTTGCGGACCGCACAAATGGTAGATGCAAAATGGCAGCTCTCTAAAGTTGGCCGGTTAAAACAATGGTGATCTGCGACCGCAACACAAAATTTGCGGTCCGCAACAAGGGATCTTCAGTCGCACACAAAAATCTACGGACCGCAGGCAAAATGATGTTTAAGTTCATCAGGTAACAGAGCGTGGTCCGCAATTGAAATTATGCGGCCTCACTCGCTCTTCTTTCCCTGACATCATAAAAAAAAGTATAAATAGAGGGCTAGGGCTACTGTTACTATTTTTCCTCTTTGAGAAAAATCACAACAATCTTTTGAAGTTCTTGCTGAGTCTACCTGTTCATTTATACAACATCTTTGATCAATCACTCATCACACTCATTCATTTGGTATGCTTCACAATCTTGTTAATCTTTTTTTCTTTTAATTTTTAGATTTTAAGTCAGAGTTTAGGCCATTTGTCAGTAGAATTCAACTGTACAACCATGTGGGGGTAAATATGTAGTGGGTTATCTAATACTTGCTTATTGGGGACTGGGCAAATGTAATTTTATGCTTTTATGTCATTGCCATGTCAAAAATTGCTCAAAACCAATTACAAAACCTAGTTAGTCATACTGGCACGTTCGTAATTGTTTGAATTTTGGGACCACGAGAAATTTGTGCGGTCCGCAGAAGTTGAGTCTAGGGAAACTTAAGTAACGATTGGGTCTACGACCGCAAGAAAAATTATGCGGATCGTAAAATTTCCATTGCGACCGCAAAACAACTATTTCACTATCTTCAGAGAAGTGTACATATTTGTGATTCAATGTGCGGCCGCACGACAAATTGTGGGGACCACAGAAATCAGGTTGCGTTCGCACATCATCCAATTTTCTATCATTAGAGAGTTGGCATATTTTTCGTTTATGAGTTACGGCCGCAATGAAAAATGTGCCGACCGCACTTCACATCTGCGACCACAAGAAAGAATTGGGTAGTCCGCAAGGCCCAATCTGCGGTCACAAGGAAAAATGTGCGGACCGTAGGTCCTTATCCTGCAAGCATGTTTTAATTGTGTTCCTCACTATGTCTTCTGGTGTGTGCTTACATATCCCATTATATGTTTGAACTTGAATTTTAACTAACAATCGCCTTTGCTGGGTACAGATAATGGTTCAATCTAGAGGTAGAGGTGATACTTCTAAATGAAGGGGTGAACCTTCTCAGGGACGAGGCAAAAGACCCTTACCTAGTGCCCAGTAACATGAAATCAGAAAAAAGACAATAGGTGGGAGAGGGAAAGGTGCAGATCTCTATGAGACAAGTTCAAACGCCCCATCTAGGGACGTATTAGAGGGGAACTTAGCCTCCGTTCAGGAACAAGCAGCAGTACATTCCAAGCCGTCAGGGAGATTCCAACTAAGGGATGAGTTATCATCATCCCACAACACTAGGATTCGAAAAGTGCTAGTCGGGCTTCTGAGTCATCTACTATACTTGACCTTGAGGAACCAGAGACATCAGTTCAGGACATCCCCGATGATGGTAGAGGGGGAGATGGTACAGGTTCCACCTCAGCTTTGAAGCAGGTGCCTATTCCTACTGCTCCACTTTTTGTGCTGCGAGTCTCCCAGACATTGGTGAGCCTCAACAACTAGATGCAAATAACCACTGTAAATCTGCCTGGCCTATCTAGTACTGTTGTAGCACAGTCTTCAGTTCAGATACCTCAGATAGCCCAACAGTTGAGGAGACATTGAAGAAGCTCCTAGAGAACTAGAACACCATCATGGCTACCTTGGTACAACACAGGTCAATGATTGAAGAGCTGGGCAATGAAGTAAAGAAAATGAGAAAGACCCAGGCTAGTAAAAAAATCAGTGGACAAGCTCCAAAGATAGGTTACAAAGCTTGCTACAGTCAGAGATATCCCTTTTGACATGCTGATTGACTCACACCCTTCAGGCCCAGATCCTGCAGCACCGGTGGCACCAGGTGGCCAGTCTGAGGAGCCAGACTCTACTGCTGACACTGCAGAGGCAGTGCGTCAGATGTTCACCAACCCAGTCACTCCTAAAGTTGAGGATGATGAGATCTAGTTGGATGAGACTGAGGGCGGTGACCTTGTTGTGGACACAAAGATGTCCAAGGAGCCATATGGAGTTTTCTTCACTCTTTTCCCTCTTTTACTCTTAATTTGTTAAGCATTGGGGACAATTCTTATCTTTATTCAGAGTGGTGGAGTTTATTTGATCTTATTTGGTACATTCTAAGACAATTGGCCTATAATAAATTGATATTATTTTCTTTCTCTTTCGTATTCTGTATATATTATCTCTTTTTCTCTCATTATGTATAGTTTCTATTTAATTAGCTTCTTTATTTTTGGTTTCATTATTAGTTCATAATTTGAGTTAGTAGCTTATTTGTTTGTTTTAGTAGCTTCTATGTTTGTTTTAGTAGCTTCTTCATATATTTTAGTAGACAATAAGCCTTTGATTTTTTTAATGCCATGGTTCTTTCCAAAGGTAGTGATTGTGTGAACTGGGTGACTCGTCCCAACGATGGATGGTGTGACAACCTTCTTAAGGGAATGAGTCCGCTTTTGGTGTTTAGGTAATAATAGTAGTAGTAATGAATAAAAAGACCTAATTAAGCCATGCTAGAATAGTCAAACATGCTTCATTTGATACCAACACACTTAACTACGTGCTTATAGTTAGAAAAATGGTTTTTGAAAGAAATAGCTCTAGTTAGTGACTTTGTGACTCTTGTGTTGACTTTAGAAATCATCGAGTGGTTTAATTGAACCATAGTGATTTTCAATCTTGAATGTGGTCGTTGTGGCCCCTCGACTCTATCCTCTTTAACAATACAGTTGTGTGAGGGGTGAGATACTTTGTTGCTAGTCCAAGTACCTCGTGCGAAAGGTCTAGAACTTGCCTCGAATGTGTTTAAAGCGAAATCCTAAGTTTTGCTTGGCTTGAGAAATGATTGCAGGCTTTCTTTGGCCCGTTTGAAATTTTCTATTGCCTACCAATGTTGTTATCCCTAGTCAACCCATTTGAGCCTCGAGCCTTTCTCATTTGATAACTATGTTATAAGCCGAAAATTGGGTATCTTCTTATTTCGGGACCAGGACACCACTTACCGCCACCTCAAAAACTGTCAATAGAGGTACAATTGTTCGTCTGCCTTCGGAGTGTGCAACAAGCAGGGGCTCGATATGTATTGATTGAGTTCTTCTAAAGCTTGTTGTCATTCCGGTGTCCAAGAGAAGTTGTTCTTCTTTTTCAATAGTAAGAAGAACCGATGGATCTTATCCGATGATTTCGAAATGAACCGGCCCAACGCGGCTATCCATCTGGTCAGTCTTTGTACTGCCTTGACGTTGTCGACTATGGTGATGTCCTCTATGTCCTTTATTTTGTCTAGGTTGATCTCTATTCCCCGGTTAGATACCATGAATCTTAGAAATTTGCCCGAGGTGACTCTAAATACACACTTTTTCGGGTTTAGCTTCATGTTGTACTTCTTCAATATGTCGAAGGTTTCCTGCAAATATTTTAAATGGTTATTTGCTCGTAGGTACTTAACCAACATATCGTCAATATAAACTTCCATTATTTCCCTATTTGTTCTTCCAATATCCGGTTGACTAGGCGTTGGTATGTGGCACCAACATTCTTTAATTCAGACAATATTACATTATAACAGTAGGTGCCGAATTTGGTTATGAAAGAAGTCTTTTCTTGATCATCCGGGTCCATTTGAATTTGGTTGTACCGGAATAAGCATTGAGAAAAATTAATATCTTGTGTCCGGCCATTGCGTCGACCATTCGATTGATGTTAAGCAAAGGGAAAGAGTCCTCTGGACACGTCTTATTTAGATCCTTATAATCTACACACATCCTAAGTTTATTTCCTTTTTAGGCACGACTACAATGTTAGACAACCAATCCGGGTATTTAACTTCTTGGATGGAACCTATTTTCAGAAGTTTAGATACCTCGTCCTTGATGAATGCGTGTTTGATCTCGGACTGTGGCCTTCTCTTCTGCTTAACCGAATGGAACTTTGGATCCAAGCTCAATTTGTGAGTTGTTACCTCCGGTGGAATCCCTATTATGTCTAGATGGGACCAGGCAAAACAATCGGTATTAACTTTAAGAAAATCAATAAGTTTTTTCCTAAGTTCGAGGATTAATCCCGTGCCATGTATACCTTTTGATCCGATAGGTGCTCGATCAATATAACCTGCTCCAACTTCTCAATTGTTGATTTGGTTGCGTCAGTGTCATCAGGCACTATAAAATATCTCGGGACGTTGTAACCATCCTCATCGTCCGCTCCGTGCTCCTTCTACTTTTCCGGCTTGGCTCAGGTCGGTATCATTTATTGCTATTTAGTTTTTTTTCCTTTGGTTGGTTCCCTACTTTTTGATGTTAAAATCGTGAGAACCAGGATTAGTTCATCGACATCGAACATTTCCTTTGCGGTCGACTGTTCTCCGTAGATTGTTTTGACTCCTCCCGGAGTGGGAAATTCCAGCGCCTGGTGTAAGGTCTAAGGCACTGCTTTTATATTGTGAACCCACGACCTTTCGAACAAGGCGTTGTACCTCATATCCCTTTCGATCACATAAAACTTTATTTCTTGGGCGGTCCCGGCAGTGTTTATCGGTAAAGTTATTTCACCCTTCATGGTCTCGCATGCCATATTGAATCCATCTAATGCCCGAACCGCCATACGATTTGATCTTGCAACCCCAGTTGTTCTTCGACCATAGATCTGATGATGTTGGTCAAGCTACCTGAATCAATCAACACACGTTTAACTAGAATTTATTGATAAGTAAGGATATTACCAGTGCATCATTGTGAGGTAGTACGATGCCCTCGGTGTCTTTATCGCTGAATGAGATGGATCCTTCCAGGACGTAATCCCGGGTGATAGAAACTTTGGCGCGTTTTATCATTGGACCTTAGGGGACATCACCCCCCTCCAAATATCATGTTGATTCCGTGTTGGGGCTCCTCTTGTTAGAACTGTTTGTTGGCGTCCCTATTTTTGAAGTGTTTTTTAGCTCGTATGCTTAGGAATTCTCGAAGGTGCTCATTTTTGAACAATCGAGCTACTTCTTCTCTTAGTTGTCGACAATCTTCGGTCCTATGACCGTTAGTACCGTGGTAATTACACACCAAGCTATGATCTCTAGGCGGGATCAGACTGCAGTGGTCTTGGCTACTTAGTCTATTTGATGTGTCCTATGGCTGACACTATACTTGCAACGTCCACGTTGAAATTATACTCCGATAATCTTGGAGCTTCCCTACTCCCGAGTGACCTGTTAAACCCGGCCTTGCTCATCAGACCCCGGTGTGATCACCCAAAAGGTTATCTTAAATTTTAGAACTCGAATCTTCACTTTTAATCCATAAAAATCTCATGTTTACCCTCCTCGATTTGCGTGCGCAGTCCGGGTAGGTTTTCAGAAAGCTTTTATGTTAAAAACTAATAAAAATAAGAATTTTTGCCTTAAAAGTTGATTTTTGTTTACTTCGGTCAATAGTTTTGGTAAACATGCCTAGATTCGTGTTTTGACGGTCCTGGTAGGTCCGTATTAAATTATGGGACCTGGGCGTATGCCCGGAATCGAATTGGGAGGTCCCTAGCTCAAGTTATAAATTTTTGATGAAAATTAAAAGTCTGAAAATTAATTATTTTTAAGAATTGATTGATGCTTGGCATTGTTGGTATCGGGTCCGTATTTTGGCTCCGGAGCCCGATACAATTTCATTATGATATTTAAGACTTGTCTGTGAAATTTGGTGAGAAACGGAGTTGATGTGATGTGATTCGGACGTCCAGTTGAGAAGATAGGAATTTTAAAGTGTTCTTGAGAATTGCATTTTGATTTGGTACTAAATTTGTAGTTCTAGGTGTTGTTTTTGCGATTTGATCGCGCGACAAGTTCGTTTGATGTTTTTATACTTGTGCACATGTTTGGTTGGGACTCCTGAGGGCTCGGGTGAGTTTCAGATAGGCCACGGGATGTTTTGGACTTGGGAAAAATCTGGTTTTCTGCAGATTCTGGTGTCTAGCATATCCTTCTTCACGTTCGCGAAGGTCCTCTCGCGAACGCGAAGAGTAATCTGGTGAGGCTGAGAATTCTTCTTCGTGAACGCGAAGGCCTGGTCATGAATGCGAAGTGATGGGGGATTTACCTTTCGCGACCACGACCTGATCATCATGAACGCGAAGCACTTGGGGACCTGGGGGAGGGTGGTTCATGGTCTTCTACGCGAACGCGTCCACTGGGTCGTGAACGCAAAGGCTAGGGGGAGTTGCCTTACACGAACGCGTAGAAAGACTCACGAACGCGAAGGCCTTAGGCTGTTGTGCATCGCGATCGCGACAGGCCTCTCGCGAACGCGATGAAGGCCTGTCCAGTGACTTAAAACAGACTCCAAACATGGGTTTGAGCCATTTCTTCAACATTTTCAAGAAACAAATGGGTAGAGGCGATTTCCAAGAGCCATGTTCTTCCCCAAAGTATTGGTAAGTGATTCTAAACCATTTTCTTTCAATTACCCATTATATTTCTTGAATTTTCAACCTAACATCTAGAGTTTTCAAGGTAGAATTAGGGGTTAGGGTAGAAACTAGGGATTTCGGGAATTTGGAGATTTAGACCTCAATTTGAGGTCAGATTCCATGACTAATTACATATTCGGGCTCGAGGGTGAATGGGTAAAAGAATTATGGTCCGAACCTCGGGTTTTGACCAAGTGGGCCAAGGGTCGATTTTTGACTTTTTGGAGGAAAATTTGGGAAATCTTTAATTATTCATTAAAGTTGATTCCTTTAGCAATGTTTGATATTATTGAGTCATTTTTTAATAGATACGAGTGGTTTGGAGGTGAATTCAAAGGAAAAGCTGTGATTGAGAATTANCTTTAGCAATATTTGATATTATTGAGTCATTTTTGAATAGATACGAGTGGTTTGGAGGTGAATTCCAAAGGAAAAGCTGTGATTGAGAATTAAGTGGCCTTCGGAGCGAGGTAAGTGTTGTGTCTAACTTTGGCTTGAGGGAATAGGTATTGTGTGAGTATTTGCTACGTGTTTTGTTGTTGAATACGACGTATAGTTGAGGTGACGAGCATCTATACGTTGTGGTCGAGTCATAGCATACGAGTGAAATTCCATTTCTTGCAAATTTGTAGTCTTAAATCTTGCTATCCATGCTTATTGTTGTGGTTGAAATGTTGGGAGACTTGTATCTGGTTCCACCGAGGTCGATAAAATTGTATTCCCTCACAGTATTTTCCCCTCCCATTATTTCTGCATTATTGTTTTACTTATTATTATTGCCTCTAGCATGATTATACTGTTCAGGTTATATGTGGGTGTCTTGTCTTAGCCTCGTCACTACTTCGCCGAGGTTAGGTTCGACACTTACCAGTACATGGGGTCGGTTGTACTGATGCTGCACTCTGCACGTTTTATGCAGATTTTGATACCGGCTCAGGTTGATTGAGATTTGCTACCGGTCCGCTGTCCGGAGACTCAAGGTAGATCTGTCGGCGTTCACGGACCTTAAAGTCCCCGTCTATCCCTTATGTCTTACTATTTTATTTCATTCAGACAGTTGTATTTCCTTCAGATTATTACTTGTTGTAAATTCTAGAATGCTCGTAAATTGTGACTCCAGATCCGGGTGGTAGTAGTTAATACAGATTTATGATATTCCGCACTGGTTATATTTCATTGTAGTTAATTATTGTTAATTATCGAATGGAAATAAGGAATTGGTAAATGATTCTCTAACATTGGCTTGCCTAGCAAGTGAAATGTTATACGCCATCACGGTCCCATCGGTGGTAAATTTCGAGTCGTGACAGTTGGTGTCAGAGCACTAGAGACGTCTGTGCTTATCTTCCAGAGGCTATGAAGTTTAGGAACGAGTTTCACTTCTTTTCTTCTTTGTCGTGTGATTTCGCTTTCTCAATTCTGATTGAATTCTTCTACTCTTATTCTCTCACAGATGGCGAGAACACGTACCGCTTCCTCAGCTGAGCAGCAGCCAGAGCCTCCAGTGACAGCTCCTACGCGGGGCAGAGGTCAAGGCCGTGCCAGAGGCCGAGCCAGGGGAAGGGCTCAGCCTAGGGCCCGAGCAGTAGCCCCAACAATGGAGCCTCAGATAGAGCTTGACGAGGAGGTTCCAGCCCAGAGTGTTCCTACCGGACCAGCTCAGGTTCCGGAGGGGTTCATTGCTACCACAGTACTTCAGGACGCTTTGCTCCGTTTGGTGGGCCTTATGGAGAGTGTGGCCCAGACTGGCGCATTTCCCATGGCACCAACAGTATCTCAGGCTGGAGGAGGAGCTCAAACTCCCACCACTCCCGCTCCAGAGCAGATAGCTCCCTAGTATCAAGCTCCAGCAGCTCAGCCAATCGGATCAGTTCATCCGGTTATTGTGGCACAGGTTGGAGATGGGTCAGTTATGTCTTCTGAGGCCTTATGGAGATTAAACATGTTTATAAAGCTCTTTCTGTTCACTTCAGCGGTGCTCCTTCAGAGGATCCCCAGGAGTATCTTGACAGTTGTTACGAGATTTTACGGAACATGGATATAGTGGAGACCAATGGGGTCAATTTTGCTGCATTTCAGATGACGGGTTCCGCCAAGAAATGGTGGAGAGATTACTTGTTGACCAGACCAGTTGGGTCGCCTGCTCTTACTTGAGACCAGTTCTCTCAGCTCTTCATAGAGAAGTTTCTGCCTATCACATTGAGAGAGGAGCGTCGCCGTCAGTTTGAGCATCTCCAGCAGGGCAGTATGACTGTTACTCAGTATGAGACCTGTTTTGTGGATTTGGCATGTCATGCTATCCTTCTGCTTCCCACCGAGAGAGAGAGAGAGAGAGAGGGTGAGGAGGTTTATTGATGGAATTTCTCAGCCTATCAGATTACAGATGGCTAAGGAGACGGGGAGTGAGATTTCTTTTCAGGCGGCTGCTAATGTCACCAAACGAGTTGAAGTGGTTCTTACTCAGGGAGGTTAGGGGTTTGATAAGAGACCTCGTCATTTCGGTGAGTTCAGTGGTGCCTCATCTAGAGGCAGGAGTACTTTTGGTAGAGGCCATCTTCCCAGGCCGTTTCATTCAGCGCTTCAGGTATCTCACGGTGCCTCAGGTGGTCGTGGACCTCAGATGCATTATTCCGACCAGATAGCCTATAGTGAACCACAAGCTCCTATTAGTGCACCTCCACTCCAGAGTCATCAGGTTGGTTATTCGGGTCGACAAGGTCAGTTTCAAGGTCAGCAGTCACAACAGCCGATGTTATGTTATACTTGTGGTGATTCGAGGCATATTGCTAGATTTTGCCCTAAAACAATGGGCAGCTCACAGCATCAGAGTTCTTATGCCATGATTCCAGCACCAGTTATTGCACCACCTGCTCAGGCAGCCAGAGGCATGGGTCAGGTAGCCATAGGTAGAGGCCAGACTGTTAGAGGTAGAGGTCAGGCCGTTAGAGGTGGAGACTAGCCAGCTAGAGGTCATCCCAGGGACGTAGTTCAGGGTGGTGGGACCCAGCCCTAGTGTTATGCTTTCCTAGCCAGGCCTGAGGCTGATTCATCTGATGCTGTTATCACAGGTACTGTTTCAGTTTGCAGTAGAGATGCTTCAGTTCTATTTGATTCGGGATCTACTTACTCCTATGTGTCATCCTAGTTTGCTTCCTATTTGGTTGTGCCCCGTGATTCTTTGAGTGCTCCTGTGTATGTGTCCACACCAGTGGGAGATGCTACTACTGTAGATCGTGTTTATTGTTCGTGTGTGGTCACCATTGGGAGTTTTAAGACTCGTGTAGATCTCCTACTTCTCGTCATGGTTGATTTTGATGTTTGTATGGATTGGCTATCACCTTATCATGCTATATTAGATTGTCACACCAAGACAGTGACCTTAGCCTTGCAGGGGTTACCTCGATTAGAGTGGAGAGGAAATCTTGGCCATTCTGCCAGCAGCGTTATCTCTTATGTGAAGGCTTGACATATGGTCGAGAAGGGGTGTCTAGCTTATTTGTCTTATGTATGTGATTCTACTGCGGAGGTTCCTTCCATAGATTCAGTGTCGATTGTTCGTGAGTTTCCAGAGGTGTTTCCCCTAGACCTGCCGGGGATGCCATCCGACAGGGATATTGATTTGGCTTCGGGAACTCAGCCTATTTCCATTATGTCATATCGCATGGCCCCGCAGAGTTGAAAGAATTAAAAGAGCAGTTGTAAGATTTGCTTGATAAGGGGTTCATTAGACCTAGTGTCTCGCCCTGGGGTGCACCTGTGTTGTTTGTGAAGAAGAAAGATGGATCGATGAGGATGTGCATAGATTATCGGTAGTTGAACAGAGTCACCATCAAGAACAAATATCCATTACCGAGGATTGATGATTTATTTGATCAGCTTTAGGGTGCCAAGGTGTTTTCAAGGATTGATTTAAGATCTGGCTACAATTAGTTGAGGATTAGGGCATCTGATATTCTTAAGACAACTTTTCGGACTCGGTATAGACATTATGAGTTTCTAGTGATGTCATTTGGACTAACAAATGCCCCAGCAGCATTCATGGATTTGATAAACCGGGTTGTTCAAACCCTACTTGGATTCCTTTGTGGTTGTGTTTATTAATGATATCTTGATCTACTCCCACAGTCGAGAGGAGCATGAGCAGCACCTTTGGATCGTTCTTTAGACTCTGAAAGATAACCAGTTATATGCTAAGTTCTCAAAATGCGAGTTTTGGTTGAGTTCCGTTACTTTCTTGGGTCACGTTGTATCAGTAGAGGGTATTCAGGTGGATCCTAAGAAGATTGAGGCAGTCCAGAACTATCCTAGACCCACATCAGCTACAGAGATCCATAATTTCCTAGGTTTGGCGAGCTATTACTGTCGATTTGTGGAAGGGTTTTCATCCATAGCAGCCCCATTGACCAGATTGACCCAGAAGGGTGCCCCGTTTAGGTGGTCAGACGAGTATGAAGCGAGCTTTCAGAAGCTCAAGATTGCTTTGACTACGGCACCAGTATTGGTATTACCTATAGGTTTAGGATCTTATACAGTATATTGTGACGCATCTCGTATTGGTCTGGGTATGGTATTGATGCATGGTGGCAAGGTTATTTCATATGCTTCATGGCAGCTGAAGGTTCACGAGAAGAATTAGCCTGTTCATGATCTAGAGCTGGCAGCCATTGTTCATGCGCTGAAGATTTGAAGGCACTATCTTTACGGCGTGCCATGTGAGGTATTCACTGATCATCGGACCTTGCAATATTTGTTCAAGCAGAATGAACTCAATTTGAGGAAGATGAGGTGTCTGGAGCTATTGAAAGACTATGATATCACTATATTGTATCATCCCGGGAAGGCCAATGTGGTGACCGATGTTTTGAGTAGAAAGTCAGTCAGTATGGGTAGCCTTGCATATATTCCAGTTGGTGAGAGACCACTCGCATTGGATGTTCAGGCCTTGGCCAACCAGTTCGTGAGGTTAGATGTTTCTGACCCAAGTCGTGTTCTAGCTTATACATTTGCTCGGTCTTCTTTGTTTGAGCGCATCAGAGATCGGCATGATGATGATCCTCATTTACTTGTCCTTAGAGACACAGTGTGGCACGATGGTGCCAAGCAGGTTACTGTTGGAGATGATAGAGTTTTGAGGATGTAGGGTCGTATTTGTGTGCCTAATGTGGATGGACTTCGTGAGTTGATCCTTGAGGAGTCCCACAGTTCCCGGTATTCTATTCATTCGGGTGCCGCCAAGATGTATCAGGGCTTGAGACAATATTATTGGTGGAGGCAAATGAAGAAGGACATAATTGCCTATGTAGCTCGGTGCCTAAATTGCCAGCAGGTAAAGTGTGAGCATCAGAGACCTGGTGGTTTACTTTAGAGGTTAGATATTCTTGAGTGGAAGTGGGAGCGTATCACTATTAATTTTGTTGTTAGACTCCCACGGACTCAGAGGAAGTTCGATGCAGTTTGGGTTATTATGGACAGGTTAACCAAGTCAGCGCATTTCATTCCTGTGGCAATTACCTATTCCTCGAAGTGGTTAGTAGAGATTTATATTCAGGAGATCGTCCATCTTCACGGTGTGCCCGTGTCTATCATTTCTGATCGAGGTACGCAATTTACCTCGCATTTTTTGGAGGGCAGTTCAGCATGAGTTGGTTACGCGTGTTGAGTTGAGCACATCATTTCATCCTCAAACGGACGGGCAGTCCGAGCGTACTATTCAGATCTTGGAGGATATACTCCGCGCTTGTGTTATAGACTTCGGAGAATTATGGGATCAGTTCTTTCCCCTTGCAGAATTCGCCTACAACAACAGCTACCAGTTGAGCATTTAGATGGATCCCTATGAGGCATTATATGGTAGGCGGTGTCGGTCGCCAATTGGGTAGTTCGAGCCGGGAGAGGCTCGGTTATTGGGTACAAATTTAGTTCAGGAGGCCTTAGATAAGGTCAAGATTATTCAGGATTGACTTCGCATAGCTCAGTCCAGGCAAAAGAGTTATGCCGACCGTAGAGTTCGTGATGTTGCATTCATGGTTAGAGAGAGAGTCTTACTTCGGGTATCATCCATGAAGGGTGTAATGAGGTTCGGGAAGAAGGGCAAGTTGAGCCCTAGGTATATCGGGCCATTTGAGATCCTCGAGAGAGTGAGGGAGGTAGCTTATAGAATTGCGTTGCCTCCAGGGTTATCCTCAGTTCATCCGGTATTCCATGTGTCTATGCTCCGAAAATATCATGGTGACTCATCCCACGTGTTAGATTTTAGCTCTGTCCAGTTGTACAAGGATTTGACTTACGAGGAGGAGCTGGTGGCCACTCTAGACCGCCAGGTTCGTCAGTTGAGGTCAAAAAGTTACCCTTCAGTTCGAGTGCAGTGGAGAGGTCAGCCTATTGAGGTAGCTACTTGGGAATCCGAATCCGATATGCGGAGTAGATATTCCTACCTTTTCACCAGCCCAGGTACTTTTCTATGTCCGTTCGGGGACGAACGGTTGTTTTAGAGGTGGAGATTGTGATGACCCAAAAGGTCATCTTATGTTTTAGAACTCGAATATGCGCTCTTAAGCCTTAAAAATCTCATTTTACCCTCCTCGATTTGCGTGCACAATCTGGGCAGGTTTCCGGAAAGCTCTTATGTTGAAAACTAATGAAAATAAGAATTTTTGCCATAAAAGTTTATTTTAATTGACTTTGGTCAATATTTTTGGTAAACGGGCCTGAATCCATGTTTTGACGGTCCCGGTAGGTCCGTATCGAATTATGGGACCTGGGAGTATGCCCGGAATCGAATTCGGAGGTACCTAGCTCAAGTTATGAATTTTTGATGAAAATTAAAAGCCTAAAAATTAATTGTTTTTAAGAATTGATTGGTGCTTGGCATTGTTGGTATCGGGTCCGTATTTTGGTTTCGGAGCCCGGTACAGTTTCATTATGATATTTAAGACTTGTCTGTAAAATTTGGTGAGAAACGGAGTTGATTTGACGTGATTCAGACGTCCAGTTGAGAAGTAAGAGTTTTAAAGTGTTCTTGAGAATTTCATTTGATTTAGTGCTAAATTTGTAGTTTTAGGTGTTGTTTTGGCGATTTGATTGCGCGAGCAAGTTCGTATGATATTTTTAGACTTGTGTGCATGTTTGGTTGGGAGCCCTAAGGGCTCGGGTGAGTTTCGGATAGGCCACAGGATGTTTTGGACTTGGGAAAAATCTAGTTTTCTGCAGATTCTAGTGTCTGACATATCCTTCTTTGCGTTCGCGAAGGTCCTCTCGCGAACGCGAAGAGTAATCTGGTGAGGCTGAGAATTCGTTTTCGCGAACCCGAAGGCCTGGTTATGAACGCGAAGTGATGGGGGATTTACCCTTCGCGAACACGACCTGACCATCGCGAACGCGAAGCACTTGGGGACTTGGGGGAGGGTTGGTCATGTTCTTTTACGCGAACGCGTCCACTGGGTCGCGAAACTGAAGGCTAGGGGGAGTTGCCTTACGTGAACAAGAAGTCCTTAGGTCGCTGTGCATCGCGATCGCGACAAGCCTCTCGCGAACACGATGAAGGCATATCTAGTGACTTAAAACAGACTCCAAACACAGGTTTGAGCCATTTCTTCAACATTTTTAAGAACCAAATGGGTAGAGGCGATTTCCAAGAGTCAGTTTCTTCCCCAAAGTGTTGGTAAGTGATTCTAAACCATTTTCTTTCAATTACCCATTACATTTCTTAAATTTTCAACCTAAAATCTAGAGTTTTCATGATAGAATTAGGGGTTAGAGTAGAAACTAGGGATTTCAGGAATTTGGGGATTTAAACCTCAATTTGAGGTCGGATTCCACGACTAATTACATATTCGAGCTCGGGGGTGAATGTGTAAAATTTGGTCCGAACCTCAGGTTTTGACCAAGCAACCCCGGGGTCGATTTTCGACTTTTTGGAGGAAAATTTGAGAAATCTTTAATTATTCATTAAAGTTGATTCCTTTAGCAATGTTTGATATTATTGAGTCATTTTTAATAGATACGAGTGGTATGGAGATGAATTCCAAAGGAAAAGCTGTGATTGAGAATTAAGTGACCTTCGGAGTGAGGTAAGTGTTGTGTCTAACTTTGGCTTGAGAGAATAGGTATTGTGTGAGTATTTGCTACGTGTTTTGTTATTGAATATGACGTATAGTTGAGGTGACTAGCATCTATACATTGTGGTTGAGTCATAGCATGCGAGTGAAATTCTATTTCTTGCAAATTTGTAGTCTTAAATCTTGCTATTCATGCTTATTGTTGTGGTTGAAATGTGGGGAGACTTATATCCGGTTCCGCCGAGGTTGATAAAATTGTGAATATTGATTCGAGGTTGAGATGTTAAATTGTGAAAGTAATCATTTATGAAATATTAATTTCTTGTAAAACTTCTCTCTATTCGTTGTTATTGATTCTATAAATTGCGAGGAAGAGTGTAAATCACGAAGGGTGATGCCGTGCATAATTTAATTATATTGTGAGGAAGAGTGTAAAGCACAAAGGATGATGTTGTGCATAATTTAATTATATTGTGAGAAAGAGTGCAAAGCACGAAGGGTGATGTCGTGCATAGTTTAATTATATTGTGAAGAAGAGTGTAAAGCACGAAGGGTGATGTCGTGCATAATTTATTTATATTGTGAGGAAGAGAGTAAAAGCACAAATGATGATGTCGTGGAGTCTTATTTGTTATTTGGTGAGGTTGAGAGTAAAATCACGAAGGGTGATGTCGTGCAGTTTTCCTTGCTGTCTTAATTGCTCAATTCGTTTAAGGATTTCTGGTTCAATTATGTCTTTCAATTATTCTCACTCTTTATGTTGTATTCCCTCATAGTATGTTCCCCTCCCATTATTTCTGCATTATTGTTTTACTTATTGTTGTTACCTCTAGCATGACTATACTGTTCAGGTTATATGTGAGTGTCTTGTCTTAGCCTCGTCACTACTTTGTCGAGGTTAGGTTCGACATTTACCAATACATGAGGTCGGTTGTACTGATGCTGCACTCTGCACTTTCTGTACAGATTTTGATACCGGCTCAAGTTGATCGAGATTTGCTACTGGTCCGTGTTCGGAGACTCAAGGTAGATCTGTCGGCGTTCACAGACCTTGAAGTCCCCGTCTATCCCTTATGTCTTACTATTTTCTTTCATTTAGACAGTTGTATTTCCTTTAGACTATTACTTGTTGTAAATTCTAGAATGCTCGTGAATTGTGACTCCAGATCCGGGTGGTAGTAGTTAATACAGATTTATGATATTCCGCACTGGTTATATTTCATTGTAGTTAGTTATTGTTAATTACCGAATGGAAATAAGGAATTGGTAAATGATTCTCTAACGTTGGCTTGCCTAACAAGTGAAATGTTATGCGCCATCACGGTCCCATCGGTGGGAAATTTCAAGTCGTGACACCCGGCTGCTCGGTCCTTGATCATTTCTCTTGTCGTTCCATGTCAAGTGGCTCCCGGATTCGTTTCCCCTATGATCTGTGCCGTATGGCTGGTATCGATCTCAGACCAACCTCGGCTCCTGATAAATGATTCTCTTAGACCTTTAATTGTCTCTAATGGGGTAAACATACCCCGAAAGGGCCCCGAGTTGGTCGTGCTCGACTCTAATCTTTGATTGATACCTGTTGTGGACGTCGGTGATCTCGGCCAATTTCACATCTCAATTCAAGGTTATGAAACAGTCGAATGCAATGATAGTACCCAACAAGAGTCGGGGTCGATTTCCACAGGGAGCTATATATGGGAGTTAGGAGTATATATTGTAGTATGTGAATTTGACTATCTCAATTTACACTTCCACAAATTGGAGTTGTTTTTAAGTCTAATTTAAAACTAAGAGTGCAAGTTGAGAAATAAAACTAAGAAATTGTTTTTGTTGTTTTTCAAATTGTGTAAAAAGCCTAGGGCTATGACCATCGATAAGTGTTTACCTAATGGGATATAAACCTTACTGCTTGTTTTGTTGATCAGGGTGTATTATAACTATCAACACTCAATTACCCACTCAATACCTCTCAGTCACAGAATAATTTTTCCCAATTTGGCTTTCTCAAGTCCAAATAGGCATTGCACAAAACAATTGATAAAAGCTCAAGTCGGGTTATTACTATCTGTAGGTTGAACCATTTAATTGGGATTATCAATCTCTCGATTGACCCAATTTCTTGTTAGCCAAGTTTTTCTAGACTAAGTCTCTCTTTCTCAAGTAGAGACCAAGTCAAATAGGCATGAAATAATGTTTGCAACCATTAATTTCACAAATTAAAGCATGAACAAAGCTAAATAATAAACACCCAACCATAAACAAGCATTAAATTAAACACACATAAGGTTTACACACTAGGGTTGGGTCACAACCCTAGTAAAAGTCTAGCTACTCATGCTTGAAATTGAAAAACAATAAGAAGAAATGATAATTTAACTCATATTACAAGATTAAAATGATAAAATCTATGTTAAAATAGCTCAAACTATGAAAAACTACTAAAAGAAGTAAAGAGAAATGGCTATTGTAGCTGTTGATGTCAAATGTTAACCTAAAATTATGAAACTCGTCTATTTATACAAGGCTAAAAATTTCGAACAAAAATTCCCTTTGGGAGGTTCTGCGGCCGCACAATTCCATGTGATGTCCGCAGATTTCTTCAACTTGTAGGAACTGGAGGTCTGCGGCCGCATAATTTTGATCTGCAGCCATGAGGCCTTTTTTCTGTGGTCTGCAGAATTGTAATTGCGGTCACATCTTACTCTTCTGCAGCCCGCACAATTACATCTACGGCCACATAGCACTTTTTCTGCGGCCGCACAATTCCTGTACGGACCGCATTTTTGGGAGACTTGGAATGCACATTCTTTGAACTTTTGTTCCCAGCCATCGTTTGCGGTCGCACAATTCATATTCTGCGGTCCGCACTTCTGAGCTTCTGTATCTTTTATGGCCTTGATTTTAATTACTCCTTTTTTAGTTGGATTTCATATCGAGAGTCCATCTTCCAATATTCCTGCAATTTATCACATTTTATCAGTTTTCGGGAACACAATTAAATTCTTTTGGACTAAAACAAAAGCTAAAAGGCACTAATAAGTCGTCAAAATCCCCACTTATCAATTCCCCCAAACTTAAGTTTTTGCTTGTCCTCAAGCAAATAAATTAGTTCCCACCTCCACAAGTTATGGGTCATTCTACCTAATCAAAGGTGAATCATTCACACATTAATTGGGACCAACAATTGCCCACATCTCTTATGAATTATCAACAAGGCAACAAGTTAAACTTTTATGCACAAATAGGTCTAATATGACACTTGAGCATCAAGAGTTGACTTTACTCATCAAGGAAGCCTTCTATTTCATGTAGGTCAAAGTGGATCCCAAACTCCTCCTCCTCTACTCTCCGTTTACCTATCTCGCTTAAGAATTTTAGCACTCAATCCAAAGAGTTTTGAAAGGTTCACTCATCTCTCTCAAGCGAATGTCGCAAGTACGGATTTATGTACCATAGGATTTCCCCTCATGTAAATCATCACTAATGTAATCTCACTCAACTTGAAATCACGTAGGGCTTTTTCGGAATTCAATGAAGGCTTTTAGACTAAGATTGGATATACTATGATAGAGCGAGTTCATCTTTCCTTAAGCACTCCATTTTCTGTTCTCGGCTCATGCTTTGCCAATTTTTTGAGGCATTTTATTTATTTGGGGGAAATTAGAGATACTTAACATCACTCTTTCTTGATTATGACATTCACCCCCCCTCCCCCCTCCCCATTTGATTTCTCCATGCTTTGCAATATTACTGTTCTTTGAATCCCTTCAACTTTCCACTTATTCACTTTCTGTTTTCTCTTTTATTTTCATCATTTCTTTTCTCTTTTTGTGCTTTGATACCTTTTCTAAGTTCCTCTTCTCTCCCTCAAACTTATGTTTTTAAGCCAATTATTTCACAAGAGTGTTAAGGAAAGCTCAGGTGCCAAGAGATGGTCACAACAAAACGGGTAAAGGCTTGTGACATGGTTATCAAATGAAAAAGGTTTGAGGCTCAAATGGGTTGACTAGGGATAACAACATTGGTGGAAAATGGAAACCTTCAAGTGAGTCAAGGAAATCCTACAATCACTTATCAAGCCAAGCAAAACTCAAGATTTCGCCTTGAAACACATTCGGGGCAAGTTCTAGACCATTCGCATGGGTACTTGGACTTGTAACAGAAACATCTCACCTCTCACGCAGCTGGATTGTTAAAGAGGATAGAGTCGAGGGCCCACAACGACCATATTCAAGATTGAAAATCACTATGGTTTGACTAAATCACTCAATGATTGCCTAAGTCAACACAAGAGTCAAAAGGTCACTAACTAGAGCTATTTCTTTTCAAAAACATTGTTTTAAACCATAAACGCGTAGTTAAGTATGTTGGTACCAAGTGAAGCATATTTGACTCTTCGAGCATGACTCAATTAGGTATTTTTATTTATTACTACTACTATTATTACCCAAACACCAAAAACGGACTCAATCCCTTAAGAAGGATGTCACGCCATCCATCATTGGGAAGAGTCACCCGGTTCACACAAAAACTACCTTTGGAAAAAACTGTGGCATTAAGAAAATCAAAAGCTTATTATCTACTAAAACCTTAAAAGAAGCTATTAAATTTAAAAGAAGCTACTAAGTTAAATACTAACTAATAAGAAAACAAACATAAAAGAAGCTACAAAACAAAAAATATTGAAAGCAAAACAAATATACATAACGAGAGAGTAGAGACAATATATACATATTGAGAAAGAAGAAGAAAATAGTATTAAGTTAATTGCAGGCCAAATGTCTCACAATCATCAAAATATATATCAAATAAATCCCCCCCCCCCCCCCCCCCCCCCCCCGAATAAAAATAAGTGTTGTCCCCAATGCTTAACAAAATAAGAGTAAAGGAGGGGTAAGAGTGAAAACAACTCCCTATGGCTCCTTGGCCACCTTTGTGTCCACAGCAACATCACTACCCTTCATCTCCTCTAACTGGATCTCATCATCATTAACTCTGGGAGTGACTAGGTTGGTGAACATCTGACGCACTGCCTCAGCAGAGTCTGGCTCCTCAGACTAGCCAGTTGGTGCTGTATGTGCTGTATGATCTGGGTCTGGGTGGTGCGGGTCAATCAACATGTCAAATGGAATGTCTCCTGCTGTCGCAAGCTTTGTAACCTGGCTCTGAAGCTCACCCACTGACTTCTTAGAGGCATGCCGCTTTCTCATCTTCTTTACCTCTTTACCCTACTCTTTGATCATTGACCCATGCTGCACTAAAGTGGCCATGATTGAGTTCTTATTTTCCAGGAGTTTATTCAACTGTAGGGGGGATTTGGGGTGTCGGAATAGATGACTGTGCTGCAACATGACTAGATATGTCAGACAGCTTTGCAGTAGCTGTCTACATCTGGTTGTTGAGACTCGCCGGTGTCTGGGAGACTCGCAGCACAAAAAGTGAAGCTGTGGGCATAGACACCGACTTCAAAGCCGAGATGGAAGGCACTGAGGCTGAAGGTGGGGTTATGGCTGTTGTACTGGATGAAGGCTCTGCTGAAGTGGAGGGCATGTCGGCTGTCTCTGCAGCTACCACCGGTGGCTCATCAGATTGGCCTATGGTGGTAGTCGATTGACCCTTTCTCTCAGGGTTGTGTGCATCTATCAGAGAATACTATGAGAAGGGCTTCTTATCCCTAACCTTTGTATCAAAATCTCTCGGCTCCACCCGTGCATCCGTAAGGTACTCAGTAATGGTGTTGGGATACATGTAGATGGTATCAGCTTGCCTGGCGACCACAAATATATTAGCTGACATCACGACACCCATATTAATCGGGTACTCATCCATGATGGAGGCGACTAGAACTGCCTGCGGGATAAGAAGTTTTGTTTCATTCTGGCACAGGTCTAGTCTGTTGCAGATAAGGGTCTGCCATCCTTTCGCATTGAAGTTCAGGGTGTTCCGATGAATAGGAATCCTTGTTGTGATCCATGATGGTGGTGGCCTCGGATCTTCCAGAATCTCAGATAGCCATGGGCGAGATGCATCTCCCTTTGCCAGCTCCTACAAGTACTGTGCAGGCTCAACATCATCAAACCTCAAGTACGAGTTCAGTGTGTGCTTGTCAAAATACACCTTCAGGTTCCTCACTTTAGTCACTTTTGTCCATTTCTTTATGTGCACTACATTGGCGTAGAACTCCTAGACAAGATGCTCATTTTCCTCTACTATGCTCTGGGTGAACCACATCTATCCCTTCCGCTCTCGAAACTGCCTCAAAACTGCCAGATTGTATTTTTCAAGGTCTTTCAGTTGGAACTGTCACTCAAGAGTGAGTTATTTCACTTGCCACCACTCACGGAAACTAGTGAAGGTAGCTAGACTAATGAACCGATCCTCCCATACCTTTTTCTTTTTCGACCGCTCAAGGTCGGCAACTATAGTGTCTCCCCCTCGGCCATCATCTGGAATATCATCCACTGTAGTCACTGGTGCCTCAGGGATAGGTGTAGAGGAGGGCTCGGAACCCTGACTGGCACTCTCCTAAACCTCGGAGGTGCTATGTGATATGGAAGGCTCGTCCTGGAGTTGATACCTCCCCGGTGGCTTTGATTGGACAACTGGCTGCTATTGAATTGAGTTTCCCTCCGATGCTTCCTTAGATGGGGCATAAGAACTGGATTCGGAGAGCTCCATATTTATTCATCGGCCGACTATAACCTTATTTGTGATTATGTTTTGGAGGGCGAGCGGTAACATATTTTTGCCTCGGCCTCTGGAGGGTTCACTCCTCCCCTTTGAAGTATCTCCTCGGCCTCGAGATCTAACCATTTTTTGTAACAAGCAACAAAAGGTGTCAGTTGTAATTCAAGTGTAACATGCAAGAACACACCAGAGAGACAGTGAACACACAGTGTAAAACATGTTTGCAGGGTAGGGGAGTGTGGTCCGCATAATGATAAGTACGACCGCAGGCAGGGCATTGCGGATCACACAATTTGATCTTGCAGTCGTAGAACCGAATCTGCGGTCTGCACAATTATTAGTGCGATCGCAGACTTGGATTGCGGTCCGCACTTTATCATTGCGGCCGCATCTTAGATACCCCAAAAATGCCAACTCTCTGATGACAGAGAGTGGGCTGTTTTGCGGCCGCAATCACTTTTTTGCGGCCGCAATGGGATATATGTGGTCCGCACAATTTTCATCGCGGTTGTAGAATCAGTCTTGTAAAATGTACCTTAATTTTAACTTCTGCGAACCGCACAAATTTACGAGCAGAGTTCTAGGGTTAACAATATTTTTTCACTAATTTTACACGGTTTTAATATTTAAGAATGAAAATAAATTCACCAATTCCCCTTAGAGCAATTACCAGTTGATCCACTACAGTTTAAACCCCACGTGGTTGTAAAATTAAATTCTACTGACAAATGACCTATACTAACTAACTAACAAATTGTAAATTAAACTAAAAATTGAAAATTTCTACAAGTAATTGAGGCATACCAGATATGAAGTAGTGAAAATGAGTGATCACATATGTTAATTGTGTGTGGCAGATGAGTAAGAGACGATTTCAATATTGTAGATTTGTTAGTGCTCAAAGAGGGAAAACAAATGAACACTAGCCCTAAGCCTACTATTTATACTGGACGGTCTGATTAAAGGATAAAGGGATGAGTGTTTCCGCATAATTCCTACTGCGGTCCGCACTCTGTTACAACAACAACAACAACAACAACAACCCAGTATAATCCCACTAGTGGGGTCTGGGGAGGGTAGTGTGTACGCAGACCTTACCCCTACCCTGAGGTAGAGAGACTGTTTCCAAATGACCCTCGGCATCCTTCCCTCCAAGAACTCCCCACCTTGCTCATGGGGTGACTCGAACTCACAACCTCTTGGTCCGCACTCTGTTACCTAGAACTTAAAAGCCCTTGCTGATATGTGATCCGCATAATTTGCTGTGCGACCGCAGATATTTGTTGCGGACCACAGATTTTGATGTGCGATCGCACTTTGGCCATTTCTATAACAAACCAACTTCAAAGAGTTTGTATTTTTTCCTTTCAATTTGTGCGATCCCCACTGTAATTGTGCGGCTGCAGTTCCCTTTTGATGTAGCAATCACAATTGTGTGGTCCGCACAATGTACATGCGGTCCGCACTTCTTTCCATACTTAGCCAATTTTCTGGACACAGTTCCTGTAAAGTACATTCATCCCTGCAACACACTTCAAATCCAGTTAGCACAAAAATAACGCCTATCTACAAAAGAAGAAAAGAAAAGAAAGAAAAACATGAGTTTCCTCCCAAGAAGCGCCCGATTTTACGGCGTAGCACGACGCAGATTACCATCATTTGAAATGAATAACTGCCACCACGTGGCCATCATCAAACTTTCCCAAGTAATGCTTCACCCTGTGACCATTGACTCGGAATACCTCATCATTTTTGTTCTTCAAGTCCAAAGCACCAAAAGGTGTCACACCCACAATTTCAAAGGGACCACCCCACTTAGATTTCAGCTTTCCGGGAAACATCTTCAACCGTGAGTTGAACAACAAAAAAAGACCACCCAACTTGAACTCCTTGTTCCGAATGTATTTGTCATGAAGGTGTGAACAACTAAATTTTTATCGCACCTGAATTTTATACTATTTTAGTGTAAATATTTCTTTTAGGTCTAATCTTGATATTTTAAAATTTTATCTTATTCTTAATAGGTTTTATTTAAAAGAAAATTTTAATTAAAAAAACTACAAAATTACTTACATTCTTATAATATAAAGTTTATTTCTTTAAAAAAAAAAAAAAAAAAGAAATTTCAAAAATATATATGTACATATATATACATGATTTCTTTTAATTAGAATTTTAATAAGTAAATATTATATTTTTCTTTGTATAATTTAAATTATAGTGTAAATATTTAATTTAGTTTATTTATATTTTTTCTTTGTGTAAAAGAAGTGGGTTAACATTTTTATTTATGTATTTTACCTTACCTTTCTTTTAATAAATAAATAAATAAATAAAAGGAGTAAAAATATTAAAATAAAAATCTGTGCTAAGCGATCAACTCTTTCCATCACACCATTTATACAAATGACTCCCTCACTCGCTTTGTTTATTTTCATTTATTAAAATTCAAACAATTCCTAACTAACACCCATGATTCCCTCCTCCCAAAGCCCCATTTCTCCAACTCCATCATTATCTTCACATTTTTCCCTAACATATCCATCCCATATTGCCACCCCCCACACGTCCCCTACTAACTTACACATGATCTTCCCCACACTTCACAAAAATACTAGTTTCTGATCACTACATAAGTGAGGACTGGACAAACGAAAAAGGAGGCACCCAACACATTGGTACTTTATATAGAAAAACACACATTCCCACAAAAAAAAGAGCACAAATATTAATTGGTATCAAAGAGGAGGACTAACCGAATCTCAAGTTCTATTCTCACAAAGCATACAAAGTTGGAATTTTCCGTTTAAGATCCAAGTTTTAAAAGTTCTCGTTGAGTTTTCGGTTTATGGTTCACTGTTGTTCATTGCTATTTCAAGTTCGACATTGGATATCTATTTGTTGGTGTTTTCTCAATATATAGTAAAAATCTTCACCGCAAAGGTTCTTATTCTTCTCTTGTTATAGTTACTTTCTGTGTTTAATAATTTGTGGAGAAATTTAGTTCTATTGTGAATTTGTTCGTTGGGAAGCATATCTTTAATTAAAATTAACTATTAAAAATAAAATATTTCGTAGCGACAATATATAACTTCTTTGATTATCGAGAGCATTTTTAATATTTGTTTCAAGTATTCAGTAGCTATGGTTTAAACAAGTTTCTGAATAGTCAACTTTAAAGTGTATTAACTAAAGAATTAGTATTAATCTATGGTTATGATATAATAAATTATTTAATTAATCTATGAGAAGTACACGTTAAGTTTTTTATTCTATTTACACTCTCGAATCCATAAAGATACGGTATTATTTGATATGGTACCATGTAGTTCATGCCCTCATATCTTGATGTTTTTTAAAACTAACTTAATGGAACTTTTAGTAGCTTCTGTTAAAGGTTTAGCTCATAATTTGTATTAAATAATTATTATTGTTACTTTTGTATATTATTTTGATTAGTTTAAGCATTATTCTTACAGTAATGTTGAAACTGTATTACGGGAAAGTTATTATTAAACTGAGCTTAGGTGAAAGTCAAGGCCGATTGATTGGTAAGAAAAATAATTGTGAGTGAGTGAGATATGTCACAAACTAATTCATGACTCGTTGAAATAAAAAAATAAAAAAATATTAAATAATATACAAATAAATGTCTCGGATCTGAAAGAAACAAATAAATGGAATACTTTTAAAAAAGGGTAGAAATGCTTTACACGCGCTGTAAATATTAGCTCATGTTTTCATACCCGAACCTTGGATTGATATGCTTAAGTAATAAACGGGTCATGTGCGCATTCCTGCGTCTCGATACCTTTAAATTTAAAATAATTATGTTTTAACCATGTGTACATTTCGTACCTTGGTTTAATATCTACCTTCAATGAAATACCTTGTGTGCGTACCGCATCTAGGTCAACATAATTAATAAAATATAATAAATCAAGTGAAGCGGTAATAAATAAGCCATAATCAATAAAATATAAGAATAGTTAAAAATTAATTTAAGTCTTACATTAGTCAATAAAGCGACTGTGCTAGAACCACGAGACTCGAGGGGTGCCTTAAATCTTTTCCTCGGTCAACAGAATTCCTTACTCAGTTTTTTATTTTCGTAGACCATAAATTAGGAGTCAAATCTTCCTTTCGATAAGGGATTCAATAAAAGGTGACTTGGAACACC
The DNA here is from genome assembly GCA_000715115.1 of Nicotiana otophora. Taxonomy (NCBI): domain Eukaryota; kingdom Viridiplantae; phylum Streptophyta; class Magnoliopsida; order Solanales; family Solanaceae; genus Nicotiana; species Nicotiana otophora. The sequence goes on along the minus strand of AWOL01S0058064.1, from coordinate 12,604 downwards.
AAAACTCAATTCCAAGTGGCGACTCTAAATAATACATAATCCCTTTTCAAAACGTCACTTCAATTGGAGAAACTCTTCTAACTCTACCTCGTAATAGGGTTGTGGAGAAAAAAGAGGTGTGACAGAAGGTACTTCATCTTCTCTTTGTACAGGGACGAACTTGCATATGCATAGTACTGGAACTCATCCAATTCATTTCAAATGTACAACCCTCAAGTTAGCGGTTGCATCCCAATCAAGATTCAACTTCTTTAAAGCCCATATGGCTTTATGCTCAAGTTCTACCAGAAGATGACAAGCTTTTCCAAACACCAACCGGTATGGAGACATCCCGATAGGAGTTTTGAAAGCAGTCTGATAAGCCCATAGTGCATCATCAAGCTTATTTGACCAATTCGTCTAATTAGCATTCATTATTTTGGACAAGATACTCTTTATCTTCTGGTTGGAAACTTTCACTTGACCACTAGCTTGTGGATGATAGGGAGTCGTAACTTTATGAGTGACACCATAATTGCCAAGAAAAGTGTCATAAGCCTTGTTCCAAAAATGTGACCCCCCATCGCTTATGATAGCCCGCGGAGTACCAAATCTTGTGAAAATATTCTTCTTCAAGAACACCACCATACTTCTCACTTCATTGTTGTGTAGAGAAATGGCCTCAACCCATTTAGACACATAATCAACCGCGTCCAAGATGTAGATATTTTCACAATAACTCACAAAAGGACCCATGAAGTCAACACCCCATACATCAAAGATATCAATCTCCAAAATGGTAGTGAGAGGTATTTCATTCTTCTTCGAGATTCCACCGGCCCGTTGCATTCATCACATCTTTTCACCATATCACTTGTATTTTTGTAAAGAGTGGGCCAATAGAAACCGCAACTTAGCACTTTGATCGCCGTTCTTGCTCCACCATGGTGACCACCATAATGCAAAGAATGACAAGCCTCAGTAATAATATTTTGCTTTTCGTCTGGTAAACATATTCTAATTACCCCATCCGTACAAATCCAGAAAAGGTATGGCTCGTCCCAATAATAATCTTGACAATCCCGTTTGAGCTTCTTCCTTTCATTTGAAGAGAAATCATCTGGGATGATTCCACACACAAGGAGGTTTTCTAGATCCGTGAACCATGGCACATCCTTCATTAAAATAGCCAAGAGTTGCTCGTTGGGGAAAAAGTCATTAATTTCAAGGCCATCATGTAGACTCCCTTCCTCTTCCAAACGAGACAAGTGGTCTGCCGCTTGATTTTCACTCCCTTTTCGATCTTGGATATCAAGCGCCGACAGAACCCCGCGTGACCCAAGAAACTTTGCACCCCTTTCACCGAAGTTGGAGGTGGAAGTTTAGAAATCACATCCATCTTTGCCTTGTCGACCTCTATGCCATTTTTTGAAATCTTATGGCCAAGGACAATGACTTCCTCGACCATGAAATGACATTTCTCCCAATTTAATACCAAGTTCGTTTCTTCACACCTTGCCAATACTCTATCCAAATTTGCCAAACAATCATCAAAGGAATCCTCGACTACCGATAAGTCATCCATGAAGACTTCAAGGTATTCCTCTACCATATCCATAAATATCGCCATCATACACCTTGGAAAAGACGTCGGTGCATTGCATAAGCCAAATGGCATCCTCTTGAAAGTGAAAGTGCCATAGGGACATGAAAGTTGTTTTCTCTTAATCTTCCGGGGCAATAAGGATTTGGTTGTAGCCCGAATATCCATCTAGAAAGAAATAGAAAGAACGACCGGACAACCTATCAAGCATTTGGTCATGGAAGAGAAATGGAAAATGGTCTTTCCTCGTGACTTTGTTTAGTTTGTGATAGTTCATACACACTCTCCACCAGGTCACCGTTCTTGTGAAAATCAACTCGTTCTTATCATTGGTGACCACTGTTATTCCCCCTTCTTTGGGACACATTGTACCGAAAAAGTCCATGAACTGTTAGAAATGGGGTAGACAACCCAAACATCTAACCACTTGATGATCTCCTTTTTGACCACGTCTTGCATGGCTTCATTAAGTCTCCTTTGATGTTCAATGGATGGTTTGGCATATTCTTCCAAGTTAATCTTGTGCATGCAAAATGCGGGGCTTATCCCCCAAATATCTACCAAAGTCCACCCAATAGCTTTCTTCCTCTTGTGGAGCACCGCCAACATAGAGTCAACCTGCACGTTAGTCAAACAAGAGGAAAGAATAACCGGTAAAGTAGAACAAGGGCCAAGAAATTCATACCCAAGATGTGGAGGCAATGTCTTCAACTCCAAGGTAGGAGGCTCTTCAATTGAAGGCATTGTAGGAGGAGTTTTCCTATTTTCAAGATCCAAGGAAAGTTTTTGGGGTGCATAGTTGTACGGCCTCATTCCTTGCAAAGCATTCACACATCCCATGAAGCCATCCATCTCATCATCATCAAAGTTGAGCAAGACGTCCTCCAACATATCTCCCATATTAATTGTGGCACTTGTATCCTCAATTATCACATTGGCCACCAAGTCCATGAAAGAACACACTTCATTTCTATTCGGTTGCCGCATAGATTTTCACACGTGGAACACCACCTTTTCATCACCCACCCGGAAAGTGAGTTCTCCGGCTTCCACATGAACAAGAGCCTTCCCTGTAGAAAAGAAAGGTCTTCCAAGAATAATCGGCACCTCATGGTCCACTTCACAATCAATAATAACAAAATTTTCCAAGAGAATGAACTTATAAACACGAACCAATATATCTTCAATCACTCCCAACGGTCTCTTCATTGTACGATCAGTCATTTGTAATCTCATAGATATGGGTCTTGGTGGCCCAATTCCTAAAATATTGAAAATCGAATAGGGCATCAAATTAATACTCGCCCAAAGATAACAAAGAGATTTAGCAAACTCGGTGCTTCCAATGGTACAAGGAATTGTGAAAGCACCGGGATATTCTAATTTAGGAGCCAATGAATGAACAATTGCACTCACTTGATGAGTGACTTTGATAGTTTCAAAATTCATCGATTGCTTCTTTGTCACCAAATCCTTCATAAACTTTGCATAACCGTGCATTTGCTCCAAGGCTTCAACTAATGGCACATTTATCGAGAGACTCTTTATCATGTCAATGAACTTTTTGAATTGGTTCTTGCCATTTTGCTTGGCTAGCCTTTGGGTATATGGAGGAGAAGGCTTAGGCAATGGTTCCTTAGCCTTTTGCATTACCGGTTCTGGTATGTCAATAATATGATCCCTAAACGGGTTCACTTCATCTTGAGTCTCTTCCATTGTGTCATTAATATCAATATGCACTTCATCATTTGTTTGCACCACATTATTCAGGATCTTTTCTTCTTCTACCACTTGCTCATCATCCACAAGTTACCTTTGACTTGAGGTGAGTGCATTACCACCTCTTCCACTTCTTGTAGTAACGGTCATGGCATGCCCCGTGTTGTTCCCATCCTTTGGGTTCACCACCGTGTCACTTGGTAGTGCCCCTTAGGACGAGAATTTAAAGCTTGAGAGATTTGTCCCATTTGCACTTCTAAGTTACGGATCGAGGTGTTGTGTGAAGCAAGTTGAGCATCGAAATCGGCATTCTTCTCCATCATTTGCTTGAACATGTTCTCAATACGGCCCATTTCATTGTTGGAAGAACTAGGACCATGGGAAGGATAAGGATGTGGGTTTCTCGGTTGTTGATACATCGGGGGCCTTTGAAAACCCGACCCCCGATTTTCTTGATTGTTATTCCACCCGCCTTGATTGTTGACTCCCCCATTGCCTTGGTTATTGTTATAATGCCAATTTCCTTGATTATTGCTTCCACTCCAATTGCCTTGACTGTTGTTGTTATTCCAATTGCTTTGATTGTTTCCACCACTCCAATTGCCTTGGTTGTGAGAATTCCAATTGCCTTGATTATTTTGATATCTCCATTGTTATTGGCTAGGGCCTTGGTAGTTGTTTATTTGCCCTTGAAATTTGTTCACATATTGGACCCCCTCTTCTTGGTCATTATAAGATTCATCTTGATCAAATCCACTATCATCTTGCATAAAATTGTCCACTCTTTGTTGCACTTGTAGACTTCTTATTCTTCGCTTGCTCACCATCATACCTACTCCCTCCATTGCATTGACTTGCCTCGGGTTCTGCACTTATTGAAGTTGAGCCTTTGCCAATTGGTTCATGGTGTTAGTCAACTCGCCTATGGCTTGTCCATGATCATGCAACTCTTTGTGAAAGCGAATCACATTGGGGTCACCTTGTGGGACAATAGCCCAAGATTGCCATGCCGATGAAGTATCTGCCATCTCATCCAAGATATCACATGCCTCCGCATAAGGCGTAGTCATGTAGTTTCCATCGGCAAGTTGATTCACTGCACATTGGTTGGTTGTATTGATCCCCGATAAAAAGTTTGTTGAATAATGTTTTCTGTCATATCGTTGTTGGGGCACTCTTTCACCATTGTTTTATACCTCTCCCATATCTCGTGTAGTGGCTCATTGGGCTCTTGCTTGAATACTAGAATTTCATCCCTAAGAATAGACATGTGCCCGGGAGAGAAGTACTTAGAAATAAATTACTCCGCTGATTCATCACAAGTATGAATGGAATGATTTGAAAAACGTTCCAACCAATCTAAAGCTTTTCCCCGTAAAGAGAAGGGAAAAGCCTTAGCCTCAAAGCATCCTCGGAGAAATTTATTTGTTTACTCCCCCAACACGTATCTACGAACCCCTTCAAATGTTTGTATGCATTTTGACCCGGTGCACCGGTGAAGAACCCTCGTTGCTCAAGCAAACTAAGCATCACGTTGGTTATTTGAAAGTTGTCCACCCTAATGCGGGAAGGGACTATATCACTTGTATACCCTTCATTCGGCAATACCAGATGTGGAGCCGCTCGTAGTGGAGGTGGGGGTTGAGCAAGTACATTGTCATGAGGAGGTCGGCCTCGTCTATTTGCTTGAGGTTCAAGAGGGACCTCATCCATTTGATCATCCTCAATGTCCACATCCCCCAAAGGTAAGTTTTCGAGCTCATTGTTTGCCATGATTGCACCTACAATTTCTCAACACGTTAGTAACATGGAAGGAAAATAAGATATTCACAAAAACACACATAAATATATAGCTAACACCATTTTTAGCTCCCCGACAACGGGACCAAAAATTGATCTCGTCCAATTTCACACCTCAATTCAAGGTTATGAAACTGTCACGACCCAAAATCCGACTAGTCGTGATGGCACCTAACCCAACCCGCTCGGTAAGCTAATTAACCACTAACCAATTCCAATAACAATTAATAAAGCAATTAAGTAAAGAAATATCTGAATCTAATACATTCCCCAAGAACTGGTAGTACAAATCATGAGCTTCTAAGAATAGAGTTTACAAAGACGAAATAAAAGAAATATATAGTTTGTTTGAAAAGTACATAAACAGAATTTCATAGACCTAAAGCTACCACGAACAAGGGGCAGCTACAACCGGCACACAGGTACATCTTCAATCCAGCTCCCATCGAACACATCCACATCATCAACCAACATCTGCATGCAAGGTGCATAAAGATAATATGAGTATAATCGACCACATATACTCAATAAGTAACAAACCTAACTTTAGGTTGAAAGTAGTGTAGTGCTAACAAAACGGGGTCGGGTCCAACACCAATATTTCACAACAGTTCATAGCAGCATAGTACAAGCAACAAATGAGTATCTCAGAAATAAAAGGCTCAGCTCGTTCACAGTTCCAGAAAAATAGGCATTTCTTTTCAAGTATCTTAGTGAGAGTCCAAATCTTTTACCGAAAAGCCAATATACGAGTAAGTTTGAAAACTTTGATTTTTTCCCAAAACTCATTTCAACAAATAGTAAGATGTTTTATTTTAAGTTAGCATGAGGAAGGTACTTCTCTATGCATGTATGTCAAGATACATGTACAATCATAAATGTCCCCAAAACTGGGTAGCAGAAGGAAATGCACCTCTATGCATGTATCTCAAGTACGCATGTCAAATGCAATGCATCTCGATGATGAGCTCATGTACTCTCACTCTCAGAGTACTCAATCTAACTGTCCTGCATTCTCTCTCACTAGGCTCAGCACACTCAAACACTCAGCGTTGTACCATACCCCGCCGCAATGTGCAGCCCGATCCTTATTTATAGTCATTTGCGCTCACTAGGGTGTGTAGACTCCGGAGGGGCTCCTTTCATCCCAAGCGCTATATCATTGCAGCGTGTATCCCGACCCAATCATATAAGTATCCATAAAGCTCGTTGCGACGTGCAACTCGATCCACAGAATGTAATCAATATAACATACTGAAGCGTGCAGCCCGATCCCAAAATATCACTCTCACTTAGGCCCTCGGCCTCACTTAGTCATCAATCTCTCCAGTCTCTTTCACGGGCTCACAATGTTATGAAACTAGCCCGACAATAATGATATGATATATCAATAAATAACTGAGACTGAGATATGATATGAATGCATAAATATGATTGAATACGAAATATCAGTGAAATTAGTGAGATAACAGTAAGAAACAACCACTATGGGTCCAAACAATATTGGCAAAATGCCTAAATATGATATCTAGAATGATTGACAGCTTAACCACTTTATCACATGATGAAAACACAGATATCAACAAAGTAGGACCACTATACAATGCCATGGAAACACAACGTCCCAATTCACATGGTGCACACCCACACGCCCGTCACCTAGCATGCGTGTCACCTCAATACCAATCGCATAACACGTATTTCGGGGTTTCATACCCTCAACACTAATATTATAAGAGTTACTTACCTCGAGCAAGCAAATACCAATGCCGAACAAGTCAAGCGGTACTCCAAATATGCCATCCTGCACGTTCTGACCCCCGAACGGCTCGAAACTAACCAAAAACAACTCAAGTATATCAAACAATGCTAAAGGAACCAATCCCAATCGAAAAAGATCAAATCTTGAATCAAAAGCCCAAAATCGACCAAAACTCCAACCCGGGACCGCACTCAGAACCCGACAAAATTTACAAAATCCAACAACCCATTCAATTACGAGTCTAACCATACTAGTTTCACTCAAATCCGACTCCAATTCGATGTTCAAAACTCAAAAATTCAAATATGAAACTTCAGGCCAAAACCCCCAATTTCCTCTTTAAAATTCATCAAGCAAGAGCTAAAATCGAAGATAGATTCATGGAATATAACCAAAATTGAGTAGAGAACACTTACCCCAATTCATATGGTGAAACTTGCTTCAATAATCGCCTCAATCCGAGCTCCATAGCTCCCAAAATGAGGAAAGAACCAAAACCCTCGATAATATAGCTTCTGCCCAGAACTTTCTGCATTTGCGGACAAATAGTCGCATCTGCGATCACAACTAACCAGCTGGCCATTCACACCTGCGGAATAATTTCCGCTTCTGCACCATCGCAGATGCGGAAATCCCATCGCACCTGCGACCTCTGCTGACACCCTCCAGCTCTGCACCTGCGCTCGAGCTACCGCACCTGCGGCATCACATATGCACCCAAATCTCCGCTTCTGTGGTCTTCCTCACCCAACACTATTCTCGCATATGCGACGCTTTCTTCGCTTCTGTGGCCATCACTCCTGCACAAACCAACCGCAGGTGCGATCATACCAGAACCAGCAGCCTTAGCAAAAATCCAAAATGTGAAGAATTGATCCGAACCTCGCCTGAAACACACCCGAGCCTCTCGGGACCCCGTCTGAATATACCAACAAGTTCCATAACATAATACGGACCTACTCGAAGTCTCAAAACACACATAACAATATCAAAACGATGAATCATACCTTAAATTAAAATCTATGAACTTTGAACTTTCAAATTCAATAACTCGTGCCAAAACATAACAAATCAATCCGGAAAGACTTCAAATTTTGCGCACAAGTTCCGAATAACATAACGAATCTATTCCAATTCCCAGAATTACAATTCAAATCCGATATCATAAAATTAACTCCTGGTCAAATTTTCCAAAATTTTAACTTTCACCATTTCAAGCCAAAATCCACTACGGACCTCCAAATCACAATACAGGCGCACTATAAAGCCCAAAATAACCCAACGAAGCTAACAGAACCATCAAAACTTCGTTCCGAGTTCAAATTCACAAAAAGTCAAACTTGGTCAACTCTCTCAATTTAAAGCTTCGACAATGAAATCCATTCTTCCAATTCGATTCCGAATAACCTGAAAATCAAAACCGACAATTCACATAAGTCATAATGCATCATATGGAGCTTCTCATGCCCGTAAACTACCGAGCGAAGTGTAAATGCTCAAAATGACCAGTCTGGTCATTACAAAAACGGTCGAAATAAATAATAGTACCCAACAAGAGTAGGTGTCGATTTCCACAGGGAGCTATATATGTGAGTTAGGAGTATATATATCGTAGTATGTGAATTTGACTATCTCAACTTACACTTTCACAAATTGGAGTTATTTTTAAGTCTAATTTAAAACTAAGAGTGCAAGTTGAGAAATAAAACTACGAAATTATTTTTGTTGTTATTCAAGTTGTGTAAAAAGCCTAGGATTATGACCACCACCTAGGTGTTTGCCTAATGGGATATAAACCTTAATGTTTATTTTATTGATCGGGGTGTATTATAGCTATCAACCCTCAATTACCCACTAAATACCTCTCGGTCATAGAGTGATTTTGCCCAAATTGGCTTTCTCAAGTCCAAATGGGTATTGCACAAAATGGTTGATAAAAGCTCAAGTCAGGTTATTACGATCTCTAGGTTGAACCCTTTAATTGGGATTATCAATCTCTCGATTGATCCAATTTCTTGTTAGCCAAATTTTCCTAGACTAATTCAAATAGGCATGAACTAATGTTTGCAACCATTAATTTCACAAATTAAAGTATGAACAAGGCTAAATAATAAACACTCAACCATAAACAAGCATCAAATTAAACACCCATAAGGTTTACACGCTAGGGTTGAGTCACAACCCTAGTGAAAATCTAGTTACTCATGCTTGAAATTGAAGAAAAAGAAAAAGCAATGATAATTAAACTCTTATTGCAAGATTAAAATGATAGAATCTATGTTAAAATAGCTCAAAATATAAAAAAACCTACAAAAAGAAGTAAAGATAAATGGCTATTGTAGCTGCTGATGTCGAAAGTTAACCTAAAATTATGAAACTTGTCTATTTATACAAGGCTAGAAATTTCGGACAAAAATGCCCTTCGGGAGGTTCTACGGCCGCACAATTCCATGTGCGGTCTGCATATTTCTTCAACTTGAAGGAACTGGAGGTCTGCGGCTGCATAATTCTGATCTGTGACTGCGAGGCCTTCTTTATGTGGTCCGCAGAATTGTAACTGCGGTCGCATCTTGCTCTTCTGTGTTCCGCACAATTACATCTACTGCCGCGTAGCACTTCTTATGCGGCCGCACAATTCCTGTGTGGACCGCACTTCTGGGAGACTTGGAATGCACATTCTCTAAACTTTGTTTCCCAGCCATCTTCTGCGGCCATTTCTTCATCATCTGCGGCCGCAGATGATATTCTACGGTCCGCACATATGAGCTTCCGTGTATTTTATGGCCTTGAGTTTAGATTACTTCCTTTTTGAATTGGATTTCATATCGGGAGTCCATCTTCCAATATCCTTGCAATTTAGCACATTTTATCAGTTTTCGGGAACATAATTAAACGCTTTTGGACTAAAATAAAGTTAAAAGGCGCTAATAAGTAGTCAAAATTCCCACTTATCAATCGGCCAGGTGACCGTCAGATACACCACCAAGTTTTGCCTTAGATGCTGAGAAGCCACAGAACTTCGGGGGTTGAGCCCTTGAGTAAATGCTTGAACGGCCCAATCATATGCGACCGGGGGCGGATCCATTCGTTCCATATGGAACCTCAACACGAACTCCCTAAGCATTTCATTATCCCTCTACTTGACCTTGAAAAGGTCCGACTTCCTCGTCTCGACCATGATGGCGTCGGCATGGGCCTTTAAGAAAGCACTTGAAAACATAGCAAATGAGTCAATAGAATTCAGAGACAAGTTGTGATACCATATTATTGCTCCCTTGGAAAAGGTTTTCCCAAATTGTTTCAGCAACATTGACTCAATTTCATCGTCTTCCAAGTCATTCCATTTGATTGTGCATGTATAGGAGGCTACATACTCATTTGGATCTGTGGTCCCATTATACTTGCGAATATCAGGCATTAGAGACCTCTTCGGGATCAGCTTCGATGCCACGCTCGGGGTGAAAGGCTTCTGAATGAACTTTTTGGAGTCCGGATCCTTCAAAATTGGCGGCGCTCCCAGGATCTGATCGACCCTAGAGTTATACGTTTTCACCTTTTTGTCATTAGCCTCTATCTTTTTCTTGCCATACTCCACCCATTTTGTCAATGGTTCGATCATCTTCATCACCTCGGAAGTTTTCCCGGGCCCGAATTCACCTAGTTCCACAACAACTTGCTCATCCCTCCAAGTTTTTTCCCGAGACTGCTCGGGCTCCACCCTGTTGGGGGTGTGACTTTAGTTATGTAACTACGCTATCGCCGCTTGCTGAGCCTGCAACATTTCAAAAATCAACCGCATGCTCACCCCATCACCTTCGGGCACCTCGTGAGTCGTTGGTCGGGGTCCCCCCAGAACGTTATTGTCGGTAGATTGGTGTTGATGGCAACATGTGAGTTAGCATCGACCGGGTCTGCGGGTGGGAAACCATTGGGATCAACAGGGGGCAAGTCATTACTAGTATCTCGTTATTGTTCTCACCATGATGGCCTGACTCAACGTCAACGTTCAAGTGAGCAGATTGAGAATTTGACATTCTTAGGCTAACATGGAATCAAAACTTTAAAGAACAAGCGTAAAATAGAGTGTGTTATGGAGATTCGTATCAAATCACTACTACTATCCTTAGCCCCGCAGTAGGCGCCAAACTGTTTACCCTAAAAAATGAGTAACAATTAAATTTGTACGCGGTTTAAATGATATGTGATTTAATTCAATATGAATGATCTAAGAACATTAAATAATTAAGTTAAAGATAAAATGAAAGATCAAACCAATTGTAATGTGATGATCAAGCCTTATCTTAGGTGGAACAATGAAATTCAACCTCAATCGGACCCTTGATATAAGCTCGATGGCCAATAAAGAAGAGAATAACTAAAGAACACTTTGAATAATAGCTAGAAGATAAAAATAAATTTTTATTAATTTGATTTACGTGTCAACAATGTGTTAAAATAAAAGAAACTTTTCCTTTTATATAGTAGGGGAATTTAAGTTCTAGTACAAGTCTAAATAAGGTAAAAATCTTCTTTTTTTCGGTAAATGTCGATCCGCAGTTGATATCACACGGGATTCGCGCCGTAATATCCGGTTGAGGAAGAATTTTACGGCTCCACTTGTCATGCATAATTGTTCCCCGCGTTTCCCATGGTCTAGAAACTTTACTTGGTCTGGGTCCGATATTTTGTCTTGCCTATCCTAGATACATCGTTCATTCCTTCCGGGTTCCGATACGATGGGTCCTTCGGCTTTGCTTATAGTCGCGTCGAACCGTGCTTCCCTTTTATTTTCTTATTGGGGAGTCGAAAAAAAGTTTGCCCCCGATTTTACCCATACACAATATCCATATTTTTTAATGAAATAATGTTTCTCTGGATGATTTTATAATGGTACATTTGCATAACTTATAACATTCGTCAAACAGCTATGATTGAGAATTTTGGGGTTGGATCTTTTTGTGACTTCCTAAATGCTACGACAATTTAAATTAATTTGTATTATCTGATGACGCAAAGGATAGGAAGGTGAAAATGTTGGTGTTGAGTGGAATACTCGAAAAATGTTACTTTAAAAAAGATGGTAGATATGGTTCTTAAAACGTCTTTTTCTTTTTAAACTCAAACAAAAAACTTTAATTAGGTTGAATCGGCAACCAATAAATTTGCAATAAAAATATGTGCATATTCCTAATAGAAAAGACTAACATAATTTCTTAATTCTCTTGCCAAGCAATGAGCAACTAGATTTGCTTGTCTATTAAACCAAACTAGAAACATATTAGGATTTCTCCTTAACAAGAAACGACAATTCTCTAAAAGCACCCCAAATTCTATAATATCTCTACACGAGGAGTTATATGAAAGCATAAATTTGTTGGACATCACACTCAACTATACCCGAACAATTAAAATGTTGAATCAACCAAATAAGTGCAAACGTAAACCCATAATTTCAGCATGCCTAGTATTGATACAATCTCGAAAAATCGAAGAAGCTACAGCTACGAACCGGCATGTTGAATCACGTACAACAAACTCTTATTCCACTGCAACCGAAGTAAGGAAGACAACTAAATCTATATTGTATTTCTAGATCCCATTTGGAGGCTTAGACTAAGACGATGCCATAACCCGAGTGGACGCACTTACCAGACCTCCCAACCACTTTTCAGTCATGGCAATCTTCCATTTGCTTAAAAAGTTCAGAGCTTCGAATATCGCATAAGTAAGAAAAGGCATTT
>AWOL01S0058063.1:0-16229 GCA_000715115.1 Nicotiana otophora | reverse complement strand
TTGTCCTCATCGTTTCACCAATTCAGGTATGTCTTTAGGCTCGTTCGAGGACGAACGATTGTTTTAAAAGGGGAAGAATGTAATGACTCGGCCGGTTGTTTCGAGAGTTATAGCCCCGATCCCCTATTAGCTGCTTTTCCCTATACCTATTTCTGCTATTGTGACTTGCCGGGAGGGTTCATTTTGGTTTTGGAGTGATTTGGGACACTTTGTCCCTAAATGGAGATTTAAGCCTTAGGATTTGGACCTTAGTCGGAACTGTGTGGAAACGACTCCAGAATGGAGTTCCGTCGGTTTTGTTAGCTCTGTTAGGTGATTTTAGACTTAGGGGCGTGTCGGGATAGTGTTTTAGAGGTATGTAGCTCATTTAGGATTGAAATGGCAAAAGCCGAAGTTGTGGAGATTTTGACTGGTAGCGGACTTATTGATATCGAGGTCGGATCCCCATTTCGGAAGTTGGAGTAGGTCCGTAGTGTTGAATATGACGTGTTTGCAAAATTTAGGGTCAATCGGACGTGGATTGGTTGGTTTCGACATCGGTTGTCGGAATTGGAAGTTTCAAGTTCTTTAAGTTTGAATCGGAGGATGATTCATGAATTTAGCATTGTTGCATGTGGTTTGAGGGCTCGACTATGTTCGTATGGTGTTTTAGGATTGGTTGGTATGTTTAGTTGAGGTCTCGGGAGCCTCGAGTGAGTTTCGGGTGCTTAACGAATCAAAGGTTGGGTTTGTGTTGTTTCTGAAGTCTTCAAGCATCTGGTGTTTTCGCACCTGCGGCGGGTAGACTACAGGTTGGGATCGCAGGTGCGGAGAGTCAAGCGTAGAAGTAGAAAAATGGAGGAGTACTAGGGGTCGCAGGTGCAAGGTGAATTCCGCATCTGCAATGTCCGCAGATGCAATAGAGTGATCGCATGCGCGGTAAATGACGGCAGAAGCGGAAAGTGCTCCGCAGGCGCGCACACACAGGTGCGGTCCCCTTCCTGTACGTGCGGCCACCTTGATGCATATGTGGTCACCACTGGATTGGTTCGAGCCGGGCGAGGCTAGATTATTGGGTACAGACTTGGTTCAGGATGATCTGGAGAAGGTTAGAGTAATTCAGGATAGACTACGCACAACCGAGTTTAGACAGAAGAGTTATGCGAATCGAAAGGTTCGCGATGTTGCATTCATGGTTGGAGAGCAGGTCTTGCTCCGGGTGTCACCCATGAAGGGTGTTATGAAGTTGGGAAAGAAGGGCAACTGAGCCCGAGGTTTATTGGTCTATTTGAGGTATTGCGACGTGTTGGAGAGGTTGCTTATGAGATTGCCTTGCCTCCCAGTCTAGTAGGAGTTCATCCAGTATTCCATGTTTCTATGCTCCGGAAGTATAACGGCGATCCGTCTCATATGTTGGATTTCAACTCAGTCTAGTTGGACAATGATCTATCTTATGTCGAGGAGCCAGTGGTTATTTTTGACAGGCAGGTTCGAAAGCTAAAGTCAAAGAACATTGCTTTCATGAGGGTTTAGTGGAGGGGTCAGCCGGTTGAGGAGCGACTTTCGAGACCGAACATGTTATGCGCAGCCGTTATCCTCATCTTTTCACCACTTCAGGTATGTCTTTAGGCTCGTTCGAGGACAAATGATTGTTTTAAGAGGGGAAGGATGTAATGACCCTGCTGGTCATTTCGGGAGTTATAGCCCCGATCCCCTATTAACTGCTTCTCCCCATACCTATTTTTGCTATTGTGACTTACCAGGAGGGTTCGTTTTGGTTTTGGAGTGATTTGGGACACTTAGTCCCTAAATAGAGGTTTAAGCCTTAGGATTTGGACCATAGTCGGAACTGTGTGAAGACGACTCCGGAATAGAGTTCCGGCGGTTCCGTTAGTTCTGTTAGGTGATTTTAGACTTATAGGCATGTTTGGATAGTGTTTTGGAGGTATGTAGCTCATTTAGGCTTGAAATAACGAAAGCTAAAGTTTTGGAGATTTTGACCGGTAGTGGACTTATTGATATCGGGGTCAGATCCCAATTTCGGAAGTTGGAGTAGGTTCGAAGTGTTGAATATGACGTGTTTGCAAAATTTAGGGTCAATCGGACGTGGATTGGTTGGTTTCGACATCGGTTGTCGGAATTGGAAGTTTCAAGTTCTTTAAGTTTGAATCGGAGGATGATTCATGAATTTAGCATTGTTTCATGTGGTTTGAGGGCTCGACTATGTTCGTATGGTGTTTTAGGTTTGGTTGGTATGTTTAGTTGAGGTCTCGGGAGCCCCGGGTGAGTTTCGGGTGCTTAACGAATCAAAGGTTGGGTTTGTGTTATTTCTGAAGTCTTCAAGCATCTGGTGTTTTCGCACCTGTGGCGGGTATACTGTAGGTGTGGGATCGCAGGTGCGAAGAGTCAAGCGTAGAAGCAGAAAAATGGAGGAGTACTAGGGGACACAGGTGCGAGGTTAATTCCGCATCTGCAATGTCCGCAGATGCGATAGAGTGATCGCAGGCGCGGTAAATGACGGCAGAAGAGGAAAGTGCTCCGCAGGCGCGCACACACAGGTGCGGCCCCCTTCCTGTACGTGCGGCCACCTTGATGCATATGTGCTCACCACTAGGTTGGTTCGAGCCAGGCGAGGCTAGATTATTGGGTACAGACTTGGTTCAGGATGATCTGGAGAAGGTTAGAGCAATTCAGGATAGACTACGCACAACCCATTTCAGACAGAAGAGTTATGCGAATCGAAAGGTTCACGATGTTGCATTCATGCTTGGAGAGCAGGTCTTGCTCCGGGTGTCACCCATGAAGGGTGTTATGAGGTTGGGAAAGAAGGGAAAGCTGAGCCCGAGTTTTATTGGTTTATTTGAGGTATTGCGACGTGTTGGAGAGGTTGCTTATGAGATTGCCTTGCCTCCCAGTCTAGTAGGAGTTCATCCAGTATTCCATGTTTCTATGCTTCGGAAGTATCACGGCGATCCGTCTCATATGTTGGATTGCAGCTCAGTCTAGTTGGACAATGATCTATCTTATGTCGAGGAGCCAATGGTTATTTTTGACAGGCAGGTTCGAAAGCTAAGGTCAAAGAACATTGCTTTCATGAAGGTTCAGTGGAGGGGTCAGCCGGTCGAGGAGCGACTTGGGAGACCGAACATGTTATGCGCAACCGTTATCCTCATCTTTTCACCACTTCAGGTATGTCTTTAGGCTCGTTCGAGGACGAACGATTATTTTAAGAGGGGAAGGATGTAATGAACCTGCTGGTCATTTCGAGAGTTATAGCCCCGATCCCCTATTAACTGCTTCTCCCCATACCTATTTCTGCTATTGTGACTTGCCGGGAGGGTTCGTTTTGGTTTTTGAGTGATTTGGGACACTTAGTCCCTAAATGGAGGTTTAAGACTTAGGATTTGGACCGTATTCGAAACTGTGTGAAGACGACTCCAGAATGGAGTTCCGTCGGATTTGTTAGCTCTGTTAGGTGATTTTAGACTTGGGGGCGTGTCCGGATAGTGTTTTGGAGGTATGTAGCTCATTTAGGCTTGAAATGGCGAAAGCCGAAGTTTTGGAGATTTTTACCGGTAGTGGACTTATTGATATCGGGGTCGGATCCCAATTCCGAAAGTTGGAGTAGGTCCGTAGTGTTGAATATGACCTTTGTGCAAATTTGGGGTCAATCGGACGTGGTTTGGTTGATTTCGGCATCGGTTGTCGGAATTGGAAGTTTCAAGTTCTTTAAGTTTGTATCAGAGGATGATTCATGAATTTAGCATTGTTTGATGTGGTTTGAGGGCTCGACTATGTTCATATGGTGTTTTAGGATTGGTTGGTATGTTTAGTTGAGGTCCCGGGAGCCTCGGGTGAGTTTTGGGTGCTTAACGGATCAAAAGTTGGGTTTGTGTTGTTTCTGAATTCTTCAAGCATCTGGTGTTTTCGCACCTGCGGTGGGGAGACCGCAGGTGCGGGATCGCAGGTGCGAAGAGTCAAGCGTAGAAGCAGAAAAATGGAGGAGTACCAGGAGTCGGAGGTGCGAGGTGAATTCCGCATCTGCGATGTCCGCAGATGCAATAGAGTGATCAGAAGCACGGTGAATGACGACAGAAGCGGACAGTGCTCCGCAGGCGCGCGCACACAGGTGCGGCCCCCTTACTGCAGGTGCGGCCACCTTTCTGCATATGTGGTCACCACTGGGATGGTTCGAGCCGGGCGAGGCTAGATTATTCGGTACAGACTTGGTTCAGTATGATCTAGAGAAGGTTAGAGTAATTCAGGATAGACTACGCACAGCCCAGCCCAGACAAAAGAGTTATGCGGATCGGAAGGTTCGCGATGTTGCATTCATGGTTGTAGAGAAGGTCTTGCTCCGGGTGTCACCTATGAAGGGTGTTATGAGGTTCGGAAAGAAGGGCAAACTGAACCCGAGATTTATTGGTCCATTTGAGGTATTGCGACATGTTGGGGAGGTTGCTTACGAGATTGCCTTGCCTCCCAGTCTAGTAGGAGTTCATCCAGTATTCCATGTTTCTATGCTCCGGAAGTATCACGGCGATCCGTCTCACGTGTTGGATTTCAGCTCAGTCAAGTTGGACAAGGATTTATTTATCTTATGTTGAGGAGCTGGTGGCGATCTTAGTTAGGCAGGTTCGAAAGGTGAGATCCAAGCGTATTGCTTCTGTGAAGGTTCAGTGGAGGGGTTAGCCGGTCGAGGAGGCGACTTGGGAGACCGAGTACGATATGCGCAACCGTTATCCTCATCTTTTCACTACTTCAGGTATGTCTCTATGCTCGTTCGAGGACGAACAATTGTTTTAAGAGGGGGAGGATGTAACGACCCGGTCGGTTATTTTGAGTGTATTAGCCCCGATCCCCTATTTACTATTTTCCCCGTATCTGTTTTTTGGTTAAGTGAATTGCCGGGAGGTCTTGTTTTTTGTTTCAGAGTGTTTCAGGACACTTAGTCCCTAAAACGGAAGCTTAAGTCTCAAGATTTTGACCATAGTCGAAAGTGTGAGAAGACGACTCCGTAATGGAGTTCCATCGGTTTTGTTAGCTCAGTTGGGTGATTTTGGACTTAGGAGCGTTTTCGGGCTCTGAATTTGAGGTTTGTAGCTAATTTAGGCTTGAAATGACGAAAGTCAAATTTTGGGAAGTTTTACCGGAGGGTTGACTTTTTGATATCGGGGTCGGATTTCGATTCCGGAAGTTGGAATAGGTCCGTAATGTTGAATATGACTTGGGTGCAAAATATGAGGCCAATCGGACATGATTTGGTAGGTTTCGGTGTCGTTTGTAGAATTTAAAAGTTTAGAAGTTCTTTAGACTTGAATCCGGGTGTAATTGGTGTTTTGATGTTATTTTGAGTGATTCGAAGGCTCGACTAAGTTCGTATGGTGTTTTAGGATTGGTTGATATGTTTGGTTGAGGTCCCGGGGGCCTCGGGTGAGTTTCAGATGCTTAACAGATCACTTTTGGACTTTGGAAGATAACAGATTTTCTGGTGTTTTGTTGCAAACATTTTCTTCATCGCGTTCGCGAGGGAGTTCTCGCATTTGCATAAGGCATATTGGAAGGCCAGCTGAGTTACTCTTCGTGTTCGCGATGAGGTTCCCGTGTTCGCGAAGATGTGGAACCCTAAGGCTACGCGTTCGCGACATGGTCCTCACGTTCGCGGAGAGGAACGACAGATGGAGCTTCATGTATTTTAAGCCTATGCATTCGCAAAGAGGGTCCCACATTCAGGTAGGGTCCGCCCGTGAAAGTTACGCGTTCGTGAGAGGTCACTCGCGTTCGCGAAAGAGTAATTCTGGTCAACATTGTTTTTGTTCAACGTGAGAAGGAATTAACTGGGCAGATATAAAGATTCAAAAACGAGGGTTTGGCCATTTTTATCAAAACTTGGGTTTGGGAGCTCGGATTTGGACGAGATTTCGAGTGATTTNAAACTTGAGTTTGGGAGCTCGGATTTGGACGAGATTTCGAGGGATTTTCAGAGGCATCGATTGGATAATGATTCTACACTTGATTTTGGTTATATCCCACTAATCTATCATTAATTTCATCATTTAAATTTCGGATTTGGGTTAAACATTGGGGGAAAATGGGAAGAAGTTCTTCAACTAAGATTTTGGGTTTTGATTGGGATTTTGACATCGGATTGGGATAAATTTGGTATGGTTGGACTCGTGAGTGAATGGGATTTCAGGTTTTGTTATTTGTCGGATTTCGAGACGTGGGCTCGGGCCCGACTTTTGACCAATTTTGGATTTTGACTTGTAATTTCGTATTTTCCTTGTGGATTTGATTCATTTATCCTATATTAATTATCTTGTACTGCTTGTGGCATTTTGAGACGTGGGCTCGGGCTCGGGCTCGGGCTTGGGGCACAGACTGATTCGAGGGGAAAAGGCATTGCGGAGTAGAATTTTGCGCGGTTTGAGGTAAGTAACAATCTTAAATCTAGTTTTGAGGGTATGAAACCCTGATGATTGGTATGATGTGAGTGTTTGGAGGTGACACACATGCTAGGTGACGGGCGTGTGAGCGTTCACTGTGAGGTATTATGACTTGGTCCGTCCCGTGTGACAGTAAAGTCGAATAGCCATTGTTATTACTTGTTTTTCCTTGTCTTTGAGAAATTGATTGCCTTTCATGTTAGAAACCATGCTTAGGCCATATTATATCATTGTTGGGACCCGCAACGGTCCTATACTTGTTGAATTGACTGCTAATTGTTGTCTCGTACTCAGTCGCAGTCTTACTTGTGTGCTATATCTCTGTTCCCTCTCTTTTCTTGTTGATACTTGTTGTATTCTCTGTTTGGGCTTAGTATTATGATATTCTGTGAGCCTGAGGGGCTGGAGAGGTCAATGACTGAGGTAGGGCCTGAGTCCGAACTGTGAGATATGTGAGGGTATATGGATCGGGTTGCATGCCTCAACGAGCCATATGGCTATTTATGGATGGTGGATCGGGTTGCACGCCGCAATGAGCCATATGGCTATGTATGGATGGTGGATCAGGTTGCACGCCGCAACGAGGCTTAAAGCTACTTATATGATTGGGTCGGGCTGCACGCCGCAGCGATATAGCGCTTGGGCTGAAAGGAGCCCCTTCGAAGTCTGCACACCCCCAGTGAGCGCAGGTACCTATTGAGTGTGAGTACTGAGGGATGAGAGCCGAGTGATTGAGCTGTTGTACTTGTTTTTCATTTGTTGATGTACTTAGTTGCTATCTGTCATTGTTGTGAAATTTCTGAAAGATCCTATATCCGAATTACTTGCACTGTAACTGTATAAACTGATTTGACTTGAACTGCCAGATTTGAAAGCATGTCTACTCTTTGCTGGAATTACTGAAAATGAACTGTATTTGTATAGCTTGTCACTACCTTCTCAGTTCCTTATTTATTTCTATTACTTATTGAGTTGGTTGTACTCATGCTACACCATGCACTTCATGTGAAGGTCCAGGTGTGTTTGATCACGGAGGTCATTGAGTTCGTGCGCGATCGAGTATCGGAGACTACGAGGTAGTTGCCGGCGTCCGCAGACCTTGTCTCTCCTTCCATGTTTTCTCTCTTTTCTGTATTGATGCTTAGATATTGTTTGTATTAAACTGGATATCTAGATGCTCATGACTTAGTGACACCCCGATGTCAGACTATATTTCCGCACTTATATTTTATTTGGGATTTACCCTCGTTTTTATGAAAAACTCCAGTTATTTTAAATGTCTCAATTCATTTCTGTTAAATTTTGAAAGTGTTTTGGAAAGGTCTGCTTGTCTAGTATCACGATAGGCGCCATCACGACGGGTTAGATTTTGGGTCGTGATAAAATACTACTTATGAACCGCTATAATCCAGTATATTATAATGGAGAAGTGTAAAACAATGGAGAAGTTGTATCCAAAATAATTTGCTGGAATTAAAGAATTTAAAATTTTGCTTCCTTTGTATTATGATGAAGGTCTGACATCTGAAAGGATATTATCCAATATTTTTATATTGCATGGGTATAATCCAGTTTTTTTACCTGGATTTGAAGCGATTTATTGTTTGAAATAAAGATTTATTTCTACATTTCATTCTTTTCTAGTATAATTAGGTGAAGTTTTTATTTCTTAAAATTTTGTTTGCTTCCTATATATTATGATGGAAACGCTACTTATGAAACTCTATTACCCAGTATATTATAATGGAGAAGTGTAAAATAACGGAAAAGTGTAATTTGCTGCGCAATTATTTTACAAGCTGTATAATCTGCTGGATTTTATGATGTTTATCGTTCTATTCCAGTACAATTAGCTAGATTTTTTATTTCTCATAATTATGTCATTCTTTTTTATTTTATTTTATTCAAAAAAGTTTTTGATACAGTATATTATGCTGAAAATATGACTTCTTAAGTGTTATAATGCAGTATACTATATTCGAGAAGTGTAAAATAATGGACCCTATATATTATGCTGGAAATATCATTTCTGAAGATTTAATATCCAGTATATTATACCATGAAACTGTAAATTAACAGTGTACTCTTTTAATTTATTGTTTTCAAAATATTTTTTGTTTGCTATATATTATGCTGGAAATATGACTACTCAAATATGCTATATTTCATTATGTTTGATAACTCTATTCCGGTATGACCAGCTAGATTATACCTTTCTTATTGGAATACTATATAGTATACTGTTCTTATTTTTATAGTATAACTTGGCTATATTACTTTATCTCTTTTCAAAATGATGTGCCATTCCCTAAAGCTTCAGTTTATACCACGTGTGCGCCACATATTTATATCACATAAGTTGTCTCTCTTTTTGAATTTCAAAATACACAACCGTTAGGGTTTAATATGAAATACTCGAACTTTAATTTGTTAAATGTCAAGTTTAATTTCGAGTAAAAAGTGATGAAATTTTATGGGCAGAAAGCACTCTCTCAAGCGTGAAAAACCTATTCATCCAATCTCACCATCACCAGAAATTTCTGATTTTGATATGGATGTTGAAAATCAGTCTGTTGCAATGGCAGAGTCTTATATGAAAGATGCTCCAAGTGCTCTTGCAATTGAAGAATCATCTTCTGCAAGTGGAACACAAGCTGTTAGTTTGAGACGGATGCGTTTACAAAGCGCTAAGGCACGAGATACTTCTGGTTCTTCAAATTCAAAACAACAACATAATGATCTTTCTCAAACTGATCCAAAAAGACCCTTAAGTGGTCATAAAAATGGAGAATCAACTTCGAATGCCACTGGATCAGCTAGTCTTAGAATAACGCATTCTCAAAGTGCTAAGGAACGCGGAATTAGTGGTTCTGCAAGTGCCAAGGAACCAGATGTTGATGTTTCTCAAAATAATCTAAAGCCTATAAAAAGTGGAAGGTTTGTGAATCAAGTATTCATTAGAGAAGACATGCTAAATCACCTTCAAAGGTAAATTATGTTACACCTTATTTATTAACAGCTACTTTCTATAATATACCCATATGATATACTTATATATGTGTATGTATTTAATTGCAGCTTAGTGCAAGTGATAGACTGCAACTTGGCAGTGACTTCAATTCTGAGATTGTTAGCAATTTGAAAACAAAATTATCAACAAAACAACTTGAATTTTTTGTCACGATTCCAATTCACCCTCCGTAGGATGTCGTGATGGCACCTAGTCTCTAAGACTAGGTAATCCTAACAAATTATGGAATAACATAATAAGTGTCTGAAACTCAAACCTCAATAGTTGTGATAAATGAAAACTGCAAGTCA
Source organism: Nicotiana otophora (assembly GCA_000715115.1). Taxonomy (NCBI): domain Eukaryota; kingdom Viridiplantae; phylum Streptophyta; class Magnoliopsida; order Solanales; family Solanaceae; genus Nicotiana; species Nicotiana otophora. Next base: position 6,483 of record AWOL01S0058063.1, on the reverse strand, counting down.
AAGAAATAGAATCTCCCAAAACCCGGTAGAAACAAGTCACAAGCTTCTAAGAGGAATACTAATGTCTCTATACATGAGAGTCTACTAAAATAAAGAAAACAACATTGTAAGCACGTAATTTTTGACCCGCGCAACGTTTAAAAGTAGTATTTACTTATTTTCATTTTAATAGGATTTCAATCAACTTTTAATTTTAATTTCAAAAAAACATAAGCTTAAAAATACAAAAATAATTTTATAATACTTCTTCTCCTATTAATTAGTATATTTTGGTAGTAGTTATATTTTTGTTCAATAAGAAAGAATTGAATTTGGGTCAATTGGGAGCTCATTTTCAGAGTTTAGTGGCCCAGCAAGACAAATGTTCATTCTTCCCAACCTATTAGCCCAATCTCCACTTAAGTGCAAGATTTAATCTTAGTCATCGATTCTCCTCCAATCTAATGGCCTATGTCAATTCTTACACCCATATTTAAACCCAATTATAACCAAACCCTAACCTACCTTTTTCATTTTAGATCTCACCCCAAATCCCTACACTCCCTAGATTTTCAGCCACAACACACACCTATATAAACAAACACACACATAAAGAACGCCGGAAATCAGCCACGCACTAGATTTTCAAGCTTCTTCGCTGTCGCTGCCGGAAACCAGCCAACTCTCAACATTTCCATGGCTGCCGCTGCCGGAGGTGATGACCGGCGACGACCATGACTGTCGCTGCTGCACTTGGCCATTATTTTTGTCTTTGTTTTCCCCTCTACCGTCACTGTTTCGTCGGAGTCACACCATCAACGTCGAATGAATAGAAAACCAGCGATAGTCGTGAAACTGCTGAAATCTATTTCTGCCGAGTTGTATCAAAATTGGGATGTTGATGTTGTTTGAGGTCGTAGTCTAAGGTTTCCGGGTAGAATCACGGCTCTGTCGAGGTCGTCAGTAAAATTTCCGGTCAAGGTCAGTGTCGAGGCTCTCTGGTTGGTGTGTCATGTCCATTCCAATTGCCAAATCAAAAGCCCAGATTCATATAAAGGTTCATTTTTGCTTCACCCTTGACTGATATATAACTTTTGGAGTTTGATAATGCATGTTTGAAAGAAATAATGTTGTTCATGATCATTTGTATATATGTGTTTGACAAACTTGAGTTGATTTGATTCCTCACGTTAGTATTTATTATATTGAGGAGTGCCTACAGAAAATCCATTCGTTTCCTCTTTACAAAGTTAGTTGTGCAATTTGAGAGTTTCATGATTAATTCTTATTTGACATACTTTATTTATGAATTTGTCTAACGAACCAGCGGTGTTGGTAATTACGCTTAATTAATCAATTATTGTGATTGTGTACACGTTAGTATGACATAATTATGGGTTCCAAAATTAAGACCAAAGTATGCGTTCGCGCAATGTTGGGCGAAACAATCTTAATAATAATAAAATATTATTAATTGTGTACACGCTCGCGTGACATGAGTACGATTTGAAAATGAATATTCGTAGAAAATGCTTTAGACGCGACTTAATCTATTATCGTGATTGTGTACATGTTCGCGTGACATAATTATGATTTTCAAAATAAATCAAGGTGCGCGTTCACGTGACTTTGGACAAAACAATAATCTTTATAATAATAAAGTGTTATTAATTGTGTACACGTACGCGTGACATGATTTATAGCGAATCAAATAAAATTGATTCACACACACGTGGTTCATTTCAAGATAATTCCATACTGTCATAATCAAATAATTTAAAAGTGGTAAAAGGTAAAATACATATAGGTTCTAAAATACGTAATTAAACAAATAACTAAGCCAGGTATGATTAAAGCGACCGTGCTAAAATTACGGAATCCGAAAGTGCCTCACACCTTCTCCCGAGTTAACAGAATTCCTTATCCGGTCTTCTGTGTTCGCAGACCACAAATAGAGTCAATTTTATCGATTTGGGATTTAAAATAAACTGGTGACTTGGGACACCATAAGTATCCCAAGTGGCGACTCTGAACCTAATAAATAATCACATTTCGATTAATGTCACTTTAATTAGAAAAACTCCCTTATCCCCTCGGAAAAAATGAGGTGTGACAGCTCTGGCGATTCTGCTGGGGATCGAACCCAGAATCTCTGGTTCAGGGTTCAAGAATTCGAGCTTTTTAATATGATTTTTACTTGGCTTTATTGATTGTTGATATTACTGTATTTTGTGGGCCTAATGTGCTAATTGCCGCTCATTTACCTCTTTAATATTAATTGAACTGTATTAAACTGTCTTCGTACGCCTCATTTCTGAGTCTTCTAAAATATGGTGCACGCGTACGCATGGCCCACTTTTCTGTTAGAGGTCATACCAAATAGAACGAGGATGGATCATCCACTAGACCGGGTAGACTTTTGTGCTCCCGGTACGTCGCTCCCATCTCGGCTCAAGCTGTCCGCTTGGGTAAGCCATGTCTAGAACACACCCCAAGTTTAAACCTAGAATAACATAGCCCCATGCCTGATCCCTAGTAGGAACGTTTATTTGCATCACTTGCATTTGACTTTGGGGACTCAACACAGGGGTTGGGTCCGTCTAGGACAGGTGTACCCCAAATTAAAAGACCATCCTGATGCATCTTACGTGCTACTTGCGCATCTGTTTGTTTCGGCTCGCTTGTTGACTAGCTTCTAGAATTGAGGAAGAAAATCAAAATAAAGAAAGTAAAAAAGAGAGTGAGAGTTAGGTATTTGAAAAATTCCGAAACTCTGCCAAAATTTTGAAAAAAAGAAAGAAAGAAAATAAGCCAATATTTTCGAAAAGTCATGTCTCCTTTCTTCCGTCAAAACTGACCGAACTACGCGAGTCTGATTCTCACCGGATGTAAGATACGTAGACAAACCTCATCGGTTCCGGCCCCCAATTTTTAAAATCCAAAAAAAAAAATAATTTCCTTTAATTCCTCTTTAGAAGTCTTTCCTTAGAAAATTCAAAAACAAAAAAGAAAAAAAAGGATTTTAAACCCAAAAAATATTTTCCTTCTTTCCAAAGTCTTTCATATGTTAAAAAAAAGAAATAAAAAAATCAATCAAAAATCAAATCCAAAATATGGGTTTCCTTCATTTTGAGGTATTTTTCCCAAATATTCAAACAATATCAAAAACAAAAATCCAAAAAATATTCTTTTTCTTCTTTAGAAGTCTTTCTTTAAAGTTCCTTTTTTAAAACTTTAGAGGCAACATTCAAAATCCAAACATATTTTCTTTTTTCTTAAAAAAAAAAAAGACAACACGAATGGAATTTTTAGAAGTCTTTCAAAACACAACAATCAATCAAAATCCAAAAACAAAATATGTTTTTCCATTCTTTAGAAATCTTTCTCCTAGAAATTAAAAAATAATTTAAAATAATACAAATCAAAATCCAAAAAATATTTTTCTTGCTTATTTAGAAGTTTTTCTTTCAAACATTTCAAAAAACAATCAAAATAAAAAAAAAGCCAAAAATATTTGCTTTCTTCTTTTAAAGTCTTTCTTTCAAAAGTTTTAAAAAAACAAAAAAAATAAAAATTCAAAAAAAATATGTTTTTCTTTTTCTAAAAGCTTTCATGGTCTAATTTTTATAAAAGTAAACAAAAAAAAAAGAATAGAAGAAGAGTTAGCTTATTTACTCAATTCTCGATCTTCCTGAACTACGTAATGATCTGATTCATATGGCGTCATGATACGTAGGCAATCCCCTTCGGATTCGATCATAGTCATAAAATTATTTGAGTGAGAAATAAACTGAAAAAAACAATTGAGTGAAAAAGAAAGAAAAGAGTGGAAAAAAAGAGCGACAAAAAATAAAAGAGTGACAAAAACAAGACAAAAAAAAAGAAAAGAAAAAGAGAGTGCCAAAAAATAGAAGAGCGACAAAAACAAAATGAGAAAACCAAGAGTGATTAAAGAAAGGCAGAAATGAAAGAAAAGAGGTACAGAGTGAAAAAGGTTAGTTTAAGGCCGCGATAAAACATGCAACCGTTCAAACACATGGTAGAAGCGTTTATCTGTTTAGGTGCATTGCATCCCAACGTGCGATTTCCTATCTGTTAAGCGTCTCAAAACTAACAAGGTTGTTGGGTGTGAAAATTAGCAAGGTTCTGTTCAGGTGGTTGGTTTTGTTGGTAATCTGGTTTCCCATCCTTACTTCACAAGATCCAAAGGTAGGGTTCCTATGGCCTCCGAAAGTCATCTACCAATTATCGATCCTGAGGATAGCCCGATGTCGGCTATTCCAGTACCAGAATCAGCAGCTGCTGCAGAGAATAGGATGTTGTGTCTCTGCATATTGGAAATGTGGGACGCCTGGTCTAATTGTAGGGCACCACCAACTGCAATCCCTGGGTTCCTTGAGTTGATTCCCGGGTCAGATGAGGATACCAACGCCCTTGTGCCCAACCCGATCATCCCATGCGGGTACCCTCCAATATCGTTTAACGGTCCCACAATGCCTTCTGTGGTTCGCTCCCAGGTGTCGGCTTCAAAGGCACCGCCAACAATGTTCTCTGCAGCACTAGTCTGTACCACATAACAACCAACTTTACCACGGCCGTATGTTGAGCCTCCAATGTCCACCTTTAAGGGTCCACAGTTTGAACAAGAAATAACACATGTGACCCCATACTCATTTACTAAACCTCCACAATGTGACTTCTCGATGGGGCAAGAAAAGTTTGTCAAGAATCCCGAGCAAGAGGAAATGGCTCAGAAGATGAAGAGCCTGGAGCAAAGTCTGAAAAACATGCAAGGCCTAAGTGGCCAAAAGAGTGTCTCATACTTCGACCTGTGTATGTTTCCCTATGTTCACTTGCCGGCTCGCTTCAAGATGCCAAAATTTAAAAAGTACGACGGCCACGGAGACCCGGTCGCTCATCTAAAACGATACTATAACCAGCTGAGGGGTGCTGGTGGAAAAGAGGAGCTGCTAATGACTTATTTTGGAGAAAGCCTCACTGTAATCGCTTCTGAGTGGTATATGGAGCAAGATATTACCCATTGGCATGTGTGGGACGATATGGCCCAAGCTTTTGTCCACCAGTTCCAATATAATATGGACATCACTCCCGACAGAAACACTCTGTCCAATTATAAAAAGAAAACCGTGGAAAGTATCTACAAATACGTTGTCAAATGGCGTGAGCAAGCTGCGAGAGTAAATCCTCCAATGGACGAAGCATAAATGGTTGCAGTCTATCTACATGCCCAAGAGACGGACTACTTCCAGAACATGATATCCGTTATGGGTAAGTCATTTGCTGAGGCTTTCAAAATTAGGGAAATGATTGAAAACAATTTAAAAACAGGTCGAATCTTGAGTCATGCTGCTTTTAAGGCCTCATCGCAGGCTGCTCAGAATGGTTCGGCGGGTTGGATGAGCAAAAATGGGAGAGAAGAGGGAGCCATGTTGGCTTCGAGCTTGAGGGGGTCCGCAGGTCATTCAGCCAATCATATGTGCTTCCTAAGGTCCCACCACACTATTATCCCCTTCAAGATGCTGCTTATGCCATGGCACCGCCTCCGTATGCGGTGATGAACACGCAACCTTACATGCGGCCACAACATTATACACAAAATCGAGCTCCACCTCCTAGAAATGCCTATCCTTACGAAGCTCCATATAATCCTCAACCAAATGTCCCCTAGTACAATCCTCGCCCAAGAGAGACTTTTAGAAAGAATCAGTTCACCCCTATAGGGGAATCGTATTCAAGCTTGTTCCAAAAGCTAATCAGGCTAGGTCTGCTACAACCAGTGGCCCCGAACCGGCCGAACCCCGAGTCCCCCACGCACCGAGCTGATGCTATATGTGAACATCACTCTGGAGCAGTGGGACACATTACAGAGGATTGTTGGACTCTCAAAAGGGCAGTGGAAGACTTGATTGAAGCTAAAATAATGGATTTTTGGACGAAGAGGCTCCTGATGTGATGAACAATCCCTTTCCCGCTCATAACAATCGGCCAATAGTCAGAATGATTTGTGAATATGAGGAATTTGATCCGACACTGAAGGCCATTGGAGCTATTGCCGAGACAGAAGAAAGGCCAGAAAATGGTCGCCAAGCCTGAACGTTCCCCATCAGACGGGAGTCTCGGTAGCCAGTCTTGCTATCCTTTCTGCATCTGGATTATCTCAGGGTGTGATCCGGATGTTTTACTTTATTGTCTTACTTTCCGATGTAAAGCCTTCTATCTTTAAAATTCAAAATAAAAATAAAAAATAAAAATAAAAAAAATAATCAAAATCAAAAATCAAATGAAATTAATATTTCATTGTCTAGGAATATCTCTTTTCTTAATTTTGTCATTTCTTTTATTCTTTCCTCAGTTCTGTTAAATGCAGATTTCAATAACATGACATGCTTGTGGACTTCATGCCCAGATCTTAAAACGCTGTCGGACTTCGAAATAATGAATCAAGAATCAGAATGCAATGAAGATAGGTTTAAGGAAATAAAA
>AWOL01S0058059.1:40422-77824 GCA_000715115.1 Nicotiana otophora | reverse complement strand
CGAGACTCCAGATTTTCGAGGACATGACACTAGATAGGAAGATATGGAGGTCGAGTATTAGGGTTGTAGGTTAGGAGGTAGTTGAGTCGTGCCTTACGTCGTACCATTGTGGGACTAGCCATATAGGGTTTTTGTCTGAGATAGCTAGTGGCAATATTGTGGCTTACTATTTCACTTTTCAGTGCATGTCCTATTTACTAGCTATCGCTTTTTCTTTGCATCTTTCTTCTAGATTTCATGGTGTACCTATTGTTCTTATGATTGTTGTGGTGATACTAATATTTACTAATATTGTCTCCCTTTGCTTTGCATCCTTCTTCTGAATTTCATGGTGTTTCTATTTATCCTATGATTGTTGTTGTGATACTAATATTGTCTCTTTTTTGCCCTTTTGTCCGTTTTTGAGCCGAGGGTCTTTCGAAAACAACCTCTCTACTCCTTCGGGGTAGGGGTAAGGTATGCGTACACACTACCCTCCCCAGACCCCATTAGTGGGATTTTACTGGGTTGTTGTTGTTGTTGTTGTTAAGGGTATACTTGGTAAGAAGACAAGTCAAAACTGCTTCTGCTTCTGCTTTTAGAAAGAAGCTATTTTTTCCTGTTTCTCAGAAACTGCTTCTGCTTCTTCCCAAAAGCACTTTTTTCCCCCAAAAAAGCTTGGCCAAACACTTCAAGTTAGAAAAAAAAATATTTTTGGGAAAAAAAAAAAAAAAAAAAAAGACTTTTAGCCTCTTGAGAAGCTTGGCCAAATAAGCCATTGTACTTAAAAGCCGCAACATTTGGCTTTTGGGACTCCGGTTCATTTGAATCAATTACCTATTTCTGACTGTGTTTTCTTCTATTCTTAATTATCACTTTAGTAAATAATGATCTGCGAACAACATAATACTCTAAATTGATAAAGTCAAAATGTACTCTACAGGTATACTACATCTCATTTCGTTCCATTTTGTGTTTAGATGTGAGGATATTTCCTTACTATCTATACAGCAAGTAAAGGTCACAGACGATCTCAAATTGGAGAATTTCATTGGTAGCTCTTATAATACTAAAGTTACAAATGTAGTTAGTCAATTCAATTAGTCTTACATAGTTGATTATCAGGAAGAGCGTGAAATGATGCCATAAAGAGTGGACAACCTACTCCAAAAAAAAAAAAAAAGAGTGGACGATTTAGCAACTAACTTAATTTGGATCATAAAAGTGATAGTTGTAATGCTAATGAAGATAATGTTCAACAACGAAGAGATGAGATCTGCAAACTTAGGAATTCAGGCGAAAGATGAGAAAAGTTCTAGATATGATTATTGAATTTTCTTGGCCCCTTAGGAATCTGGCCCCTACATTCCGTGACAAAAGAAGATTTGTCAAAGTGAGTTAAATTCGGAAAAGTTATATTGTATAATAGCCGAAAAAATATATATTTTATGTATATTTAATTTGCAAACTATACCATGTAAATTGTAAAGTATTGGGGAAATTGTCTAAAATAGGATCAAATTGTTTCGTTATAGATAAGAAAAAAGAAAAAGATAATTCAGATTAATTGCCAGTTTATTTGGCAAGATAAGAAGTGTACATATGTATCAACTCAGAAATGCAGTCTTAATCTGCTTTAAATGCAGTCTCAACTAACTCCCTCGTTTAGCTATATCCAGCAATAAACACCATTCTATCAGTCGGTATGTTCCACAGCAATATCTTATCTCCTCTGTAAAAAATCATCATCTTCTTCCTCCTCTTAATCTTTGCCATACGCAATAACTGCAGTGAGAAATACTCAAGACAGAGCTAAAAGTAGTACTTAGTAGAAACACAGGTCCCAAAGGTTGTGCTTTACTAAGCAAGATAAGGCAAGAAGCAAGGTCATAGCAGTTGCATGAAAAGTCGTCACGCGTTAGCATAACTGTTTTCTTGCTCATTAGCGCTGTTTTTTGAAAGAAGGAGCGGAGCTTGAAGTATTTAGCATGATGAACAACGAGACCATTTTTCGGGCATCGGTAAGCTGCTTGGCAGCAATAATAGTGTTGATTGGTCTATACACTCAGTCTTTCTACAAAATGGTGGCAACTTACTTGTTTGGAATGCTGGCTATATGTGGTGTTATTTTACCTGATTGGGAATTCTTCGATCGTAGTGTCTCTTATTGGTGCACCCCTGTCACTGTGAATGACTTTACCAACAAATCTCCCGGACCCTTCACTTCTACTAGGTGATAAGTTCTCCCTTTCTGTTTTGTATTCTCTGTAAAAGATAAGTATTATTTTTGCCCTCTAGAGGTACTTATGAAAGTATAAAATTTTTAAACTTATCGGAGTCATTATTTGAGGGCATGATCAAATTTGATCTGTTAACTAAGATACTATGAGAGATGAGAAAAAATTAAGAGATCATGAGATAATTAATTTAAGATCAATCACTTTTACCATGGACCAAATCTGGGGAAAGAATTGAGGCCATGCATTTGAGATAGATCCTTAGAAGTGAAGAATGGATGTGGTCTGGTAGTGTTTTCCTCAATATTTTTCTCTATTACGTAATAACACGTGTTATTGAGTAAATACGGTAAAAAAAATGAACATTAGCCTAACTCAACCTCAAAAGTTAGTTCTTGGGGTTAAGTAGGTGTGGCAAAATGGATTAAAAAATAGTTATCCATCTATATTATCCATTAAAAAATGGGTTATGATATGAACTTTTTAAAATGGGTTAAAAATGGATAAGATCCATATTATCTACTTAAAAATGGTTAACCAATGAATAACCAATGAGTTTAACTTTTACATTTACAAAGACTCAAATTGGGGATTCCTCAAGTTTGGGAGATCGGGAATTTCTCCCAAAAATAATCATATTCAAGAAGTCATGGATAATATGGATATCCATATTATCCGCCGGTTAATCCATTTTCTATCTGTATTAAATATGAGTCGGACTGGATAATTTTTGTATTACCCGTTTTGACCCGCCCATACTTGACCCAACCACCCATTTGCCACCCCTAAGGTTAAGTTAAACTTGATCCATTTTCTTATCATGATATCAAAATCAGACTTATCCCTATTCTTGGTTTATCCAATGTTGGATATTTATGTTATATTGTTCGCGCTCCAAATATCTAGCCCCTAACATGATATATTCCCCGTTAAACTCATTTTTATCTGCTTGACATGACATAAGAGCCAAACCTAATCATGTTCTTGGTTTACTCGGGCCTTGTGCGTGAGGGAGGTGTTAAATATCTTTGGTTGAGAGAATGGGTTATCTCCTTATATATTCTCGGACAATTTTCACCTCATAAGCTAGCTTTGAGGGTTAAATTAGGCCCAAATTCAGTTATTTGACAACTACAAAACTGTCCTCCCTGAAAAAGAGTAACTAGAAATACAAATTACCCTGCAGCATGACCTATAAGTTATGAGATCACACCTTTTTGCAATTCGATCGAAATTCATTCGCGGTAACACATTTTCTTAACTGTTGAATGTTGACTATCTGCAGGTTTAAATTCTACCCAGTCAGATCGGTGGTTTACGCAATAGTTTATGGATTCGGTCTTTACAAGTGGTGGATTTATATATCAAGCTATAAATGAAAGCAAGCAGTAATGAATTGTCATTGTAGCAGTTGTGGCATACTGCATCATATATTAACTCAGAAATCGTCTATGTCCGTCTTACTGTATTATACTATTCGCATCTTTGCCAGTGTGTGTATGATAAGCATCATATGATAAAAAAACTGCAAGTTCATCGCTACAGAAATATTTGTATTTCATCCAAAGAAAAGATATGTGAGATTTGCATTCATAATTTTCAATTAATTCTGTATGCTACATTATGAAAGTGCTAGGAAACTAGTAGTATCTTTTGAAGTTTGAACAGGGACTAAGAATCTCAAGGAAACTCTAGATTTGATTCGGCACCCTAAATATTTTCTAATGATTCAGGATTACATTAATTGGCATCCTCAGAATCACATAATCCAAGCCAATATGCATACCTCATAACCACCAAGGAGCCAAGACCAATATCTTTTTTGGTTCAGTGCTTCCACAAATTCATCCCAGGTTCTTACAACCTGAAGACAAGCATCTCGCTTTTGTTTTCCAACAGCAAATAGATTTTATTGGACAGAGGCGAGGATATCTTTTACTTGTTCGACTAGATTAGCCACACAAATATCTGTTTTGGCTGCATTGTAGTGTCGAGCAGCTCTTACCTGGGAAAGTTATTACAAAGCATAAGTAAATATATAGCATCAGGTTCGGTATCCAAAAATAACAAATTTAACAACAAAAAACGAATTATGTCTATTCTCCTGTCTTATTTGACTTTCTTAAACAACTGGCAAGTAGAAAGAAAGGGCAGAAACTACAACTCCTACCTGGTAGTTTGCAAGGCTGTTTTGTTCAAGTTCAATCATCTTAAGAGGAATCCCCCTTCATTCTACCAGTGAATATTTCCATCCAGTTAAGAGTTGTCTCTTTAGTCTGCCTCAGCACGAACACCTGATACATTCAAGTTTTTAACCATGGCAACACAAGCATCAAAGATCCCTTTATTGTCAGCATCCTTTGAAGGGAATAGGAGCAACAATTACTTGAGTTGCTGCTACTATACGTGGTAAGACCAGGCTTTTATCATCCCCATGATCACTACGCCAATCTGTCACCACACCAGAAAAGAAGCGAAAATTAGCTTGAACACCAAAGTTGAAAGTATAAAGACAGTCTATAAATAGCTCTGTATTCCTAACGTTCTGGTCGTATAGGCCCATGAGTACTGCGAGACCATAGACTTTTCTCCCTTCTCATTTTTAAAATTTATTTTTTAAACTTTTTGCAAAATTCTGGCCTAAAAAATGTGAAGTAGCACTTTGGATGCCACGGGCAGTATTAGGATAAAAGCGTGGCGAACAAAGCCAATAATGGATGACAGATAGAAACACAAAGAATGTTCAGAGAAAACACCGTTAAGAACTGCCAAACCACGTGTATGACTGAAACAGTCTAGGATACCTCAACTGTAGTCGTATAGAGTCCCCCAGCAAATTTCTGAAACTCATTTTTATCTCCTTAGTGATGGGAACAGCTAAGAACTCCTCATCTATGCATCTAGACAATTCCAAGATGTCAAGAACCTGAAATAGTAATATGATCAATTCTTATAGAAAGATATTAATTCATATGAGCAAATATATTCTACGAACTTGAACGAAAAAGCTGGAAGCTGACAGCTGCAAGTCTTTTCTGGGCTAAATCAAGGCATCTCAGATTCAAACAGCAAAATCTCGGAAAACCCCTTCTAAGTTCTAATGGGATGTGCTTAGAAAATAATGCAATAAGATTAGAAGAAAAACATTGCTACAAGAAGATGCACAAGCCAGAAAGAAACCAATTAATAGTTTTAACTGATATTAAAGTGGGTGGCTAAAAAATAAAAAACTAACCCCACAGCACTTCTCCCACTGCTATAATAACTATCCAGAGACCTGAACCTATGCGCTTCTTACATATCACTCCAACTTCGACCAGAACTCTTGTAGATTTTCTTTTCTGTCATCAGCCTCCGGACAAAAGCAGATCTTTCCCAGTCCTCAGAAGTAGCAAATATGTTTGATAATTGCACGAAAGCACCTGAATTCTCAGGATCAAGCTCTATAATGCGTTTGGCCACAAGCTCTCCTAGTATCTTATTACCATGAGCTACACATCCTCTCAAAATGGATAACCACATGCTTGAATCTGCCTCAAATGGCATCTTTTCAATTAGGTTTACTGCTTCTTCAGGACAACCTGCTCGTGCATAAAGATCTACCATACAGGAGTAATGTTCAATCCCTGGATCAATGTGGTAATCATAATTCATTGAATAAAACCACCTTTTTCCCTCTTCCAGTAGACCACAATGATCACAGGCAGACAAGACTCCAATAAATGTGATATTTGTTGGCAAAACACCCGAACTTCTCATTTCGTGGAATAGATTTAATGCTTCATTTCCATAACCATTTGTAGCATAACCCATCAACATAGAATTCCATGAAACCTCGTCGGATTTTATCATTTGGTTAAAAAGCCTCCTGGCATCAGTAACAAAACCACACTTGCAGTAAAGATCAATTAAGGAGGTAGAAATCATTTGATCCCAATCAATACCGATGATAACAGCTCTTGCAAAAATCTGTTCACCAAGTTCAACTGATGCAATGCTTGCACAGGCACTGATCACACTTGAAAAACTAAATTTGTCCATCCTAAAATCCATCCTATTCATCCTGCAGAAAAGATCCAGTGCTTCAACTGGACAACCATTTTGACTAAGACCAATTAACATGGAATTCCAAGATATTAAGCTCTTATAGGGCATTGACTCAAATAATTGTCTCGCGTCTTCAGTTCTGTTGCAACTAAAATAAATGGTAATCATAGAATTTAGCAAGACTGTGTCATGTATTTTGAGTTCATTAAAAACACCGGCAGCTTCATCAGGACGTCCACATTTAGCATATGTGTCAACTAGAGCACTAGCAACGATAAGGTCATCTAGCAGTCCAAGCTTACAACCATAAGCATGCATTTGCAAACAATTTTTAAGGGAATGTGCAGTAGCACATGCATTCAATACACTAGCTAATGTAGAGGAATCCGCTTTAACAGCCTCTCTGTGCATCTCCTCAAAAAGCAATAATGCCTCTGACACTTTATCGCTTGCCACGTACCCTGCTATCATGGAATTCCATAATACAACACAAGGATCAGTTATAAGATTGAAGATCTTTCTAGCATCATCCATTCTACCACAGTTTGAATATGCTGATATCAATGCTGACAAGGAAAAGTTATCAGGGTTCTGCATTCTGTTCAAAATGTAACTCGCGCTATCCAAATCACCACCCTTTCCATACATGTTAACTAAAGAACTTGCCAACACAGAATCAACTTCAACTTCATCGACTATAGTACGAGCATGAATTTGCTTCCCCAAATCGACAGCTCTCGTTTCAGCACAAGCCCCTAATACAGTTGCCAAAACAAAGGAATCTATACGTGATGCACCACACATTTCATGAAAATCCCCGTCTATAAACTCCTTAAATAAGTATAAAGCCACACCAGGGAACCCCGTTTTCGCATACCCATGAATGAGTGAATTCCAAACTATTTCGTTCTTACGTGGCATTTCATGGAAAAGTCTTCTAGCAACACCCAACTCCTCAGCTTTGACATGGCCAATAATGACTACATTCCAAGAAAATTCATTCTTGGAAGGCATCGAACGAAACAAGTCCAGAGAGTTGTTTATATTTCCCCATTTCATGTACCCTTCAATCATGGTATTCCAAGTGAAGCAATTTCTCTGAGACATTTCGTCGAACAGTAATTTTGCATCGGTCATTTGTCCACACTTAGTGTACATCTGAAGAAGACGATTGGCTATTGTGAGAGCAGAGTTGAGGATGCCTCTTTTGAGGAAAACAAGATGGAGTTGCTTCCCCTTTGGAAGAGATTGGCTGGTGTTGAATGTATTGAGCAGTCGAGCGCAGGATTGCAAGTCTAGCTCCATCCACGGACATGAGATTCTTTATTATTCTTTCTTCCTTTGGAGGTGCATCCCAAATACTCATCCTCCAAGCTATTAATTACTCAAAGATCCGAATTTTTACCAAAATGTGTACTTTTTGCTTAAACAATTCCAGGTGTGTGTAGTTTTGATGGAACGGTTAGTGACACGGGCTAAGAGTTAACGGAGCGAGCTGACGGGCGTTAAGTGCCAGTTAACTGTACTTCGCATAAAGAGAGGCGATGTACAATTGTACATAACAAAGGTTACATATTGTAATTAAAAATTCATAAACATCCCGTAAGCACTAAGCAGTTAACAAATACATAAGCTAGCTACAATAATCCTAATAGACAAAGACAACAGTTCAATTAAAAAATATTTCAAAGTTCAATTGCTTTTGAACACGATTTTCATTAAATCATTGCTTCATTTAAAATACTCCTCAAATCAGTTTCTCAACTTCAAAAATTTTTATGTTAAGCTAAGCTGAAATAATATAAGTATCAAATAATTTATATCATTTTGCAAATAATTTCAAGTTAAAGCTGAAATAATGGAATAATTTTCACATTTCTTTGGTATTCCCACCTTCAAAGTCAGTAAGATATTTGATAATATCCTATTCTTTGGCATGTCACTCTCATTCTAGAAAATAAATTATATTTTCATGTAACATGTGAGATTTATAAAATATAGATTCTCTTTCAATTGATTAATAGATCAATTGATCATAAGTTTTAAAAAAATTAGAGAACATAAAAAGACATAGCGATGCACTAAGCTCTTATTATGCACAGAATACGAAGAAAGGTTGGATCATAATGAATCCAATTATAACTTGCACTTATGCAAATGACTATCTTCACATCTTGAACTTACTACAATCCTTATTTTGTTTCTTTTAGGCAAAGTAAACTAATGGGCAGTTGGTCACGGTTAGGGATCGTTAGGTTTCATGAATGAGTGTGAATGGGAAATGGAAGAGGCACCTTTTGAATTGTACCTTTTCATCTTACTCTTTCATTGTCTGTAAATTTAGAGGTTTGGCGTCATTTTTCAGACATAGAAAATCTGAAAACTTCTCCCCTCTTTTCTACACTGTTGCATTATTTTCTAAATAAACATAATTGTCAAGTGTGATTTGCTCCGTTTGTTGAGTTCACTGAAGTTTTGTGACTTGTAGTGCCGCTATCATAGAATAGTTATTCCGTTCTATCTTGGGAGAATTAATCCGAAAACCTTGGGCAATAGTGAGAAAATTAAATTCCTTAAGGACACATAAACAACTTGTGAACTTGGAATTATTTTATGTTTCGTTTATTGAACTAATATTTGTTTACTTTTCTGATTTTCTGGTTTCAAATGCAGATTAATAACAATCTTAAGGAATTTATCAAAGTGGAAAGAAAAAAAAAAAGGCTTGAAAGGCAGTGAATGTGAATCCGAATTTTGACATAATAGAAGTGGCTATTAATTGTGAATCTAACGAGAAAGCACTTTGTTTCAGCTTACGTCAAGGCATATCACAACGAAGTCCAAATATGAGGCTAATTCGATTTGCATCTCAAGTGTTATGATGACCGAAACAGCCTTATGTTTAAATTAATGGACAATCTTTTGGACCAAATAAGGATGCAGCTCATCCTCAACCCAAATTAATGGAATCAGCGAATGTGTGAAAGGATGTGATCAACCGTTGCAAATGGCTTCGTGTTTTTTCCAAGAAGAAATTGTCCAGTGAATTTGTTTTTCATCCAATGATACAGGACTATTTACTAATATTCGGTGTCTGTGTTTGGTTCCAAACGAGCGATACGAACAAGTCACGATCCAAGAAGAAAGTTGTCACAAAAGTCGGGTTCTTCTTTCTTCGCGTTACGCTTTTAATTTCTATCCTATGTGATTTATGGAATTTAATTTCTACAAATATTAGGGTAGATGCTCATTACGTGATGATCTCAAAGTATATTTGCATGCTAATGACTAGAATAATAAAACAAATTATTATTTCGTTTACCAAGTGAAATCGATTTGTTGGTATACATTTTGGTAGCATGCATATGAAACATGTAAACAGAGTATGTAAGGTTGTAAGTATAGGCCATGCTTACATTAATGCTTGAAAATTATTTTGAGATCATGAAGATGATATTTTGTATGTGTATTATTAGCGAACGCAAAACACACACTTAAATTGTGCTCGCTAATCAAAGATAATATAGTATAATTATCGTCTCCACATTGATTGGATTTAAATAGCATTCTCGTAGTTCGTAGATCGATTGCTTTCCAGGAGGATCAACAATGAAGATTTATACAATTAAGAATTGAAACTAAATAAGAACTTAAACTATTGACTAATCACAATCTCAACAAAGGTAAGCAAGGAAGTTATCAATGGGAGAAAATATGGGTTGATAGGATAGGTGCAAGATAATTGTTCGGGATATAACTCTAAATAATTCACTTTTAATGTTCAAGTGAGTCTCTCGAATTCACTTAATTATCAATACAATTGTTTAGTAGAAACTCCTCTCTCGATTAAGTCTCAACCTCACAATATGATCCAATTTAAGCTCGGTGAAGATATGCAAGAATTCGTAATGGATTGGTCTTTAGGAGAACATCTTTCGATTATCCACTTAACTAGGTTTAATCCAAGATTCAACTAGCCTCTTTCGATTACTTCGAAGAATCTATCAACTCAACCAATAATATAGTACAAATATATCACAAGTTATGCCTCTTTCGATTACAAGAACAAACGAACATAGATGCAATAACTAAATCCTCAAAAAACGATTCATATACATAAAAAAAATAGAGTTATAATCCACAAACAACCATCAATATACTAAATTCATCAAAACCCAAAAGGTTCTACTCCATAGACATGGAGAAGTTCTTCACAAATGAAATAAAAGTAGAGAAAAACATAAATACAATCCAAACCCTGATTTGAGTGAGGAAGGAAGGATGAAATCCTTGTGCTCTTGCTTCTCCCTCTTCTCCTTAGCTTCCCTAGGTTTAAGGTATGTCAAAAGTGTGTCAAAAATGATATTTTTGGGTATTTGATCCGCCCCCAAAACAAATCCCGAACAAAACTACCCTTTCTTAGCTAAATAGGACTTTTTCTAGATAGGATATGCGCGATCGCGCACTTGGTCGCGCATTTTGCACATTGTTCTGCCCCAAGTGCATGCCCAGGTGCGCGATTGCGCGCCTGGTCAGTCACCTGGGTGGTAAGTTGGGAATTTGGAAAAACATAAAACATAAAAGTTATAATCCTTTTAAATAGATTTCCAATGATATATTGTGGAGCCCAAAAGGAGTTACGAGCGAAAAGTTATGTGCATTTTACTAGACACTGCGCAATATGCCTACTCGATTCTTCGTTTCGTTCCACTATCATCCGTTGATCCCCGAACTCGATCCCGACTTAATCCTTGCGCTTTTACTCAGACTTCAAAGCTCCATAATAGCTTGAATTTGTTCTATAACATCTACATATATCGAAATCACTCATACATGGCATAAAACACACAACAAGTGCAAAACACGCCTAATTAAAGCTCAACATAAGTAAAGTGCAGTGAATTATAGTGCAGTAAGCAACTAAAACACTGGATTATAGTCTACCATCAACACCCCACACTTAAACTATTACCCGTCCTCGAGCAATCAAACTACACTTCATATAGACATGACCTTTTTAAGCAACTCTCCTAACTCATCCACCAAGAATATTAGAAAAGATTAAGCACAAAACCGTAACATCATCGCCTCAAGAGTTGACTCAACAACACCACACATTTTTCATAACCTGCTCACTTACTCTAACACAGAGGTCAATGACATTACCATTCCTTCATGAATCAAACGCCTTCACACAAGAACTGAGAGTAGTTCCACAAATAATAAAGTTTAAGAACAATTAGGAACTCAAGATAGGAAGAATTTACTCGCTCTCAAAACAACATTCATGTGCAACAAAAGATGTACCATAAGCTTGCCCGTAGTGTACTACTCTACTAATTGAGCTTATTTAGTCAAGGATCAAGTAGGACTTTAATTGGTTGTAATGTAGGTTGGGACAGGTAGGATACATTTGGATATATTGACTACACCTCCCTAAGTACTTTAATACATACAATTGACCGTTCAAAATCCCACACTTATGTTAAACCATAACTCCACCTTCACATCAATATACACTAACTCCTTACTTCTTTAAGTACAATTACATCAAGTAACCACTATCAAGGAATATTTTTCATAATCATACACTTATTTTCTTTCTTTCTTTTTCAATTCAAGTGGCTCTTTCTTTTTCAAAATAGTGCACCTTTCTCCTTAGTTCAATAGTTCCACTCAAAAGCCAAACCAACCACTCCACACTTCAACTTTTACAAAGTTCATACAATTTCAAGTGCTCACGAGAGGTAAATGGTTCAAATAGATGGTCAATTCAAACAAATGGGTAAGGCTTGTAATGTGGTTGCCAAAGAAACAAGATTATAGGCTCAAATGGGGTTAACTAAGATACATAACAATTTGGTGGATAAACACACATATCTGGCTCAACAAAGAAATGCCTATATCACTTCCAAGACTGAATAAAACTACTATTTTGCTTTGCAAATACACGGGGCAAGTTCTAGACATCAAATGCAATGCACAGAATAACACAAAACCTCACCCACACATGACACATACTCACTCAGGATCAGACTCATCAAGACACTCTAGTCAAAGCAGTTAAGCAAAGTTAAGATCATACAATTTAAGGTGCTTATACAAGAGTCAAAAACTGAGCATAAGCGTCACACTATTCTCAAGGAATACTACAATTAAGAGATATTGCTTTCATTTCAAATCGCAGCACAAGAATTCCTACTCCTAAAAAGCAAATAAGACTAACTACATCTGATTCAAATAAAACCCTTGAAAAAGAACCGTGGCACAAAGAAAAACCAAGGAGAATTTATTATACTACCTAAAGAAAATAATATATATATATTTATATATTCCGACTTTAATAATTTCAATCAAAAGAAACAAAAACACATACAAGAAACAAAAACAAACATTTATTTACATATTAACATCACCACCCCACACTTTAAATTGTGGCATGTCCCCATAACACACAAATAAAAAGCAAGAGACAAAGAAAACTTCTCTGAACGTTTTTCGGTTCCGAGAACTTGTGAACTCCATCCCTAATTCTGAATACATTTTTCGATTTCACTCCTCGGCATTCTTTATGGAGCTCATCAGGCCAAAGTCCTTTAGGGATATTTGAAAGACCCACTCTTTTCTTTCTTTCTTGGCCTCATTTTGAGCAGTGGATTGTTCTTGTAGGATCATCCTCAACTTGTTTTTGCATTCATTCACAAGATCAATCCCTGCATATTCCTGTAAATCCCCAAAAATAAAATCCACATGATCAAGGTTAGAATAAGAAAATGAAGAAGAAAGGTCATGTGAGTATTCATCTAGTAAGTCCAAGACCATTTGTTCCTCATTCTCTTATACTAAATATTGTAATTGTGGATAGCTGGATAGGGGTTGGAACCCTTCTTGTATTGCTTCGTAATCAACCAAAGCCTCATTTTCAATCATTTCAGTTGAAACAGAGTCCTCTTGCAGAGTGAAAAACTCTCTCTGTAGATGTTCGTCATCTCGGGTAGGCTCATTTTCACACGGTATCTCTTCCATATATTCAACATCACAATGCAACGAGCTAAATCTATTCACTAATTGATTCACTTACACTGTTAGGTTGTTAGTGGCATCATCATCTTGTATAAATTTATCTTCCACCTTATTTATGAACTTATACATATGCTCTTTTAAACTATCATTCTCCTCTTGAGGTGGTTGTCTCACTTCGCTTTCATTCCAGTCATAATAAGGGTATTCATCCCAACCAGAGTTAGAATTGTACCCATATGAATCCTCATACCTATACGGATGACGAGCGTAAAATACACACTTAAATTGTGCTCGCTAGTCACAAGTAGTATAATATAATTATCGTCTCCATAGGGATTGGATTTAAACAATATTCTCGTAGTTCGTAGCTCGATTGCTATCCAGGAGGATCAACAATGGAGGTTTATACAATTCATAATTGAAACTAAATAAGAACCTAAACTATTGACTAATGAAAAAATCAACAAAGGTAAGCAAGGAAATTATCAATGGGAGAAAATATGGGTTGATAGGATAGGTGCAAGATAATTGTTCGGGATCTAACTCTAGATAATTCACTTCTAATGTTCAAGCGAATCTCTCGAATTCACTTAATTATCAGTACAAATATTTAGTAGAAACNATATATATATATATATATATTTGATTTTAAAATTTTCAATCAAAAGGAACGAAAACACACACAAGAAACAAAAACAAATATTTATTTACATATTTACATCCCCAAAAATTTGACGAGCGTAAAATACACACTTAAATTGTGCTCACTAGTCAAAGATAGTATAGTATAATTATCGTCTCCATATGGATTGGATTTAAACAGTATTCTCGTAGTTCGTAGCTCGATTGCTTTCCAGGAGGATCAACAATGGAGATTTATACAATTAAGAATTCAAACTAAATAAGAACTTAAACTATTGACTAATGACAATCTCAACAAAGGTAAGCAAGAAAGTTATCAATGGGAGAAATATAGGTTGATAGGAAAGGTGCAAGATAATTATTCGGGATCTAACTCTGAATAATTCTCTTCTAATGTTCAAGTGAGTCTCTCGAATTCACTTAATTATCAGTACAATTGTTTAGTAGAAACTCCTCTCTTGATTAAGTCTCAACCTCACAATATGAACCAATTTAAGCTCGATGAAGATATGCAAGAATTCGTAATGGATTGGTCTTTAGGAGAATATCTTTCGATTATCCTCCTAACTAGATTTAATCAAAGATTCAACTAGCCTCTTTCGATTACTTCGAAGAATCTATGAACTCAACCAACAATATAGTATAAATATATCACAAGTTATGCCTCTTTCGATTACAAGAACAAACGAACATAGATGCAATAATTAAATCCTCCAAAAACGATTCAAATACATTAAAAATAGAGTTATAATCCACAAACAACCATCAATATACCAAATTCATCAAAACCCAAAAGGTTCTACTCCATAGACATGGAGAAGTTCTTCACAAATGAAATAAAAGTAGAGGAAAACATAAGTACAATCCAAACCCGGATTTGAGTGAGGAAGGAAGGATGAAATACTTGTGCTCTTGCTTTTCCCTCTTCTCCTTAGCTTCCCTAGGTTTAAGGTATGTCAAAAGTGTATCAAAAATGGTGTTTTTGAGTATTTGATCCGCCCCCAAAATAAATCCCGAACAAAACTATCCTTTCTTAGCAAAATATGACTTTTGCTGGACAGGATATGCGCGATCGCGCACCTGCTCGCCCACTTGGTCGTGCATTTTACACATTGTTCTGCCCCAAGTGCATGCCCAGGTGCGCGATTGCGCACTTGGTCGCGCACCTGGGTGGTAAGTTGGGAATTTGGGAAAGCGTAAAACATAAAAGTTATAGCCCTTTTAAATAGCTTTCCAATGATATATTGTGGATCCCAAAAGGAGCTACGAGCGAAACGTTATGTGCAATTTACTGGACACAGCGCAATATTCCTACTCGATTCTTCGTTTCGTTCCACTATCATCCGTTGATCCCCGAACTTGATCCCGACTTAATCCTTGGGATTTTACTCAGACTTCAAAGCTCCAGAATAGCTTGGATTTGTTCTATAACATCTACATAGATCGAAATTACTCCTACATGGCATAAAACACATAATAAGTGCAAAATACACCTAATTAAAGCTCAACATAAGTAAAGTGCAGTGAATTAGAGTGCAATAAGCGATTAAAATATGGGATTATAGCCTACCATTAATTATTTTGATCAATAAGGATATACATATGTTAGTTTGATAAGAATAATATATCAAACTGTTGAAATATTTAGGGGTTATAATGGTTTATTTAGAAGCCATTTGAAAAGAAAATTAAAATACTTGTGATTTTTACCCCTATTTTGGAGAAAATAAAAAATTCTCGTAATTTTTTACTCCCGTTATGGAGACTAAAATCTTCGTGATTTTCTACTCCTGCTTCGAGATTAAAATCTGCGTGATTTTTTACTCAATATTTGAGATTAAAATCGTCGTGATGTTCTATTTATTTTTGGAGATTAAAGCCTGAGTGGTTTTCTACTTTACTTTGGAGATTAAAATCTACGTGATTTTCTATTCTGGCTTTTTACTCGGTTTGAAGAGTAAAAACTTTGTGATTTTATTAATTCTAGTTGTGTCAAATATTACTCGGTTTGAAGATTAAAAACTTTACCGTTTACTAAATCTGATTGTGTCAGATATTATAAAAATTTCATCATTTATTAATTTTGGCTCTGTCATGATACAAACTACAGTTTCGATGATTGGCTCGACAAAGTATTAGAGGTGGCAAATATGAATCTTCTTTTGAAAAAATATATTTGAAATATGGTGTTATTCATCAAACAACGGTCACATACACGCCCCAATCGAATGGAATTGCGGAAAAAAAGAATAGAACATTAAAGGAGATGATGAATGCATTGTTGATAAGTTCTGGTTTACCCCAGAACTTGTGGGGAGAAAGTTATTCTTACAATAACCGAATACTCAGTCGAGTTCCTCATAGCAAGACAGAATCTATTCCATATGAAAAATGGAATGGAAGGAAGCCCAACTAAATATTTTAAAATGTGGGGGTGCTTAGCTAAAGTGCAAGTTCCTAAACCCAAAGGGGTAAAGATCGGACCGAAAATTATTGATTGTGTTTTCATAGAATATGAAACAAATAGTAAGGCATATCATTTTTTGGTTCATAAATCAGAAAATCCCGACATTCATATCAATACGGTAATCGAATCAGATAATGTTGAATTCTTTGAGAATATTTATCCGTATAAAAAAAGGAATGTGAGTCGTCTAGTGAAATATCTAAGCGACCTCGGGAAGAAGCAAAGGAAAGTACACCTAATGAGGTGAATCCAAGACGTAGTAAACGTCAAAGGACAACCACTTCCATTTGATAAGATTTTATGACATTCTTGTTGGAAAATGAGCTTCAAACTTTGAAAGAAGTTATATGTCTTCCTCGGAAAGAAGCGGTCAATAGTGAGATAGAATCCATATTAAATAGCCATACTTGGGAGTTAGTTGATCTTACTCTAGGGAACGAACCATTGGGTTCCAAGCGGATTTTCAAGAGGAAAACAAAAGATGATGGCATTATTGACATGTATAAGGCAAGACATATTGTCAAAGGATATAGACAACGAGTAGTCCTTGACTGTAACACATACTCATCGGTTATGAGTATTACGTACATATGAATATTAGTAGCATTGGCTACAGTGTATGGTCTTGAAATCCATGAAATGGATGTGAAGACAACATTCTTAAATTGAGATTTAGAGGAAGAAATTTACATGAAACAATCTGAAGGGTTCATGGTTCCTGAAGGAAAACAAAAAGGTTTGCCGACTTGCTAAGTCGCTTTACAGACCAAAACAAGAACCCAAACAATGACATGTGAGATTTGACCAAATAATATTGTCAAATAGTTTCAAAATTAATGAGTGTAAACAAATGTGTTTACGTTAAAAATACTTCAAATCATATAGTCATTATTTGATTATATATGGATGATATATTGATGAAATATTTAAAATGTGGGGGCTTTTAGCTTATGCATGACAAAAGCCAATGCAAGACATAATGTCTAAATGATATAATTTTTGAACCCCACCAATCCTTAGTGGATATTGATATGATAGTCGGTGAATTCATTACTTGTTCAGTCTTAGTGATGACTAGTGATGAAAACTACAAATTCGAAAGTTGTTTACATGTCTTTCCAGAAATAATTTGTTCTTTCTTGAATATTTATAATATTTAGCCTTTTTATGAAAGGGTGTCACCTAGAAGACTGTGACTTTTCATGAAAAGTGTGTTTGTATGTTTTGTATAAACATGACTATTCATGAACGAATGCATTAATACGTTGGTCTATAATGAGGTGAACCAATCGATGAACATGAGCAAAATACATTGCAAGTTGGATTTGTTTCATGAGTAAATGTGCTATAATTTGCATATCATATAGACGTATGAATAAATAGATACAAATACTGGAAAATGATGAAGTGATTGCGAAATGTATTATATATTAAAAGGTTGTGGCCACAACCGATGTCAATCATTCCAACTGTTGTTATAATATAATATTGCTACATTAAGTGTAGTTAATAATTTGATATGGAATAGAAAGTCGAGATGTATTAGTCTATGAAATAAGAAAGTTTGCATTGAACTGTCATGACAATAAAATGAGTTCTGGGATATTTGAAATATATCCATGACTATGCATTGCACTATAATAAGTGTCATGCGGTTATTAAGGGGTATGGTGATGCAAATTGGATCACTGGATCAACCTAAACTAAATCCACAAGTGGATATATTTTTACAATCAGTGGAGGAGAAGTGTCTTGGGAATTGTCCAAACAAACGTGCATTGTTGCTCTCCAATGGAGACTGAGTTTATAGCCTTAGACAAGGTCGGTGAAGAAGTTGAATGGCTCCGGAATTTCTTGAAAAAATTCCATCTTAGCCCAAAATATTGGCACATATATGCACACATTGTGATGGTCAAGCGGCAATAGGAATGGCCAGGAGCATTATGTATAACAAAAAATCTTGTCATATACGACAAAGACATAAAACCGTTAGGCAACTACGCTTTAGGGGAATTATCATAATTGACTATGTGAANCAATATGCATACATTGTGATAGTCAAGCGGCAATTGGAAGGGCTGGGAGCGTCATGTATAACGGTAAATCTCGTCATATACGACGAAGACATAAAACCGTTAGGCAATTACTCTCTAGAGGAATTATCACAATTGACTATTGAAAGTCAAGCGATAATGTGTCTGATCAATTTACAAAAGGCCTAACTAGAGAGGTAGTTGAAGATCATCGAGGGGGATGGGACTATGACCGAGGACAAGTCATTGTGGCGGTAACTCTACCTAGAAGACTGGAGATCCCAAGATCTAGGTTCAAGGAGCTCAAACAAAAATCATTACTGACGGTTCAACATTGTCAAATAAAATTTCTTTTGGTCCATTCTTGTGATGAGACAATGTTCAGTACCAAGGATAAAGCGTTAAAGCTTTTTAATGGTTTCTAAGTTTGATATGGAGTATGTCAAATAATGTATCTATGGGATAACACATTTAGGAATCATATATTTAAGTGTGAAGTGTTAGCCACTTTAAGGAGAGTTCTGTAAGGCCAATTCTCTATGCACTTATGAAACCAGGCGGTGTTCATGGCTGAAACGAACACTTAAGAACCAAAGACGGTTAAGGTTTGATTGTATGACTTATGGTTGTCTAGGTATACACCAAAGCTCGACGGTTCAAAGATATCAAATCTACCGATTAGCCGAGTATATCCGACATATGTTCACTACGGAAAGTTCAAAGAAAAACCTACTTATCCAAATGCGATTAATCCTTACTTGTGAATCACAAGTATTGGCACATATATTGGCATATATATGCACACATTGCGATGGTCAAGCGGCAATAGGAATGGCCGGGAGCATTATGCATAACGAAAAATTTTGTCATATACGACAAAGACATAAAACCGTTAGGCAACTATGCTTTAGGGGAATTATCATAATTGACTATGTGAAAGTCAAGCGATAATGTGTCTGATCAATTTACAAAAGGCCTAACTAGAGAGGTAGTTGAAAGATCATCGAGAGGGATGGGACTATGACCGAGGACAGGTCATTATGGCGGTAACTCTACCTAGAAGACTGGAGATCCCAAGATCTAGGTTCAAATATCTCAAACAAAAATCATTACTGACGGTTCAACATTCTAAAATAAAATTTCTTTTGGTCCATTCTTGTGATGAGATAATGTTCAGTACCAAGGATAAAGCGTTAAAGCTTTTTAATGGTTTCTAAGTTTGATATGGGGTATGTCAAATAGTGTATCTACTGGATAACACATTTAGGAATTACCTATTTAAGTGTGAAGTGTTAGCCGCTTTAAGGAGAGTTTTGTAAGGCCAATTCTCTATGCACTTATGAAACCAGGCGGTATTCATGGCAGAAACGAACATAACAATGAGAACCACAGACGGTTAAGGTTTGATTGTGTGACTTATGGTTGTCTAGGTATACACTAAAGCTCGACGGTTACCGATTAGCCGAGTATATCCGACATATGTTCACTACGGAAAGTTCAAAGGGAAACCTACTTATCCAGATGCGATTAATCCTTACTTGTGAATCACACAAGTTTTTTGCATATTTTTTTAAGCATATTGCCATTCCCCATTCATGTGGGGGATTGTTAGGTTTCATGCATAGGTGTGAATAGGAAATGGAAGAGGCACTTTTTGAATTGCACCTGTTCATCTCTTCCTTTTATTGTCTATAAATTTAGAGGCTTGGCCTCATTTTTCAGACATTGAAAATCTGAAAACTTCTCCCCTCTTTTTTACATTTTTGCATTATTTTCAAAATAAACATCATAAGTGTCAAGTGTGATTTGCTCTGTTTGTTGAGTTCGCTGAAGTTGTGTGATTTGTAGTGCCGCTATCACGGAATAGTTATTCTGTTCTATCCTAGGAGAAATTAATCCTAAAACCTTGGGCAACGGTGGGGGGATTAAATTCCTTAAGGACACACAAGTAACTTGTGGGTTCAGAACTATTTTATGTTTCGTTTATTGAACTAATGTTTGTTTGCTTCTCTGATTTTCTAGTTTCAAACGCAGATTAATAACAGGGATGGCAAACTGGTGGGTCAGATCGGATATGGGACGGGTCAAAAACGGGTAATGTAAAAACGGATAAATTATCCGACCCGACTCATATTTAAATAGATAAAAAATGGGTTAACTGACGGATAATATGGTTCAATGGCTTCTTGACTATGATCACTTTTGGGACAATTCTTAATCTCCCAAACTTGAGGAAACCCAATTTGAGGTTTTACAAATATAAAAGTTAAACTCATTAGTTGTCCATTTTCTAAGTGGATAATATGGTTCTTATCCATATTTGACCCTTTTTTATAAGTTCATTATCCAACCCCTTTTTAATGGCTTATATGGGTGGATAACTTCTTTTATCCATTTTGCCACAACTAATCACAGTCATACTATGCTATGAGCTAATTGGTCACATCAGTAATTTTTTAGCCTTCTAGTTGAGATTTGAAGGAATTTTGTTATACCAAAGTTAAATTTAGAAGTCTATGTAATATTGTAATAGAAAAAAGAATGCTAGGAGAAATGGACTGTTACAACAGAAAACCTCCAGGTTGGCAATGTTATTCATCTTAATTTCATTTGTATGATCAATTTTCACGTAAAAATCACTCTCGATTATGGAAAATCAAAAGGAAAAAAAAAGACTCCTCACTCATAATCGCATTTCCTCCATAGAAATGTTTGAACTCTTTTTTTTATTGGATGTCTCCGAAGGGACAAAATTTTGAACTCTTAGAGTATGTTTGGTACGAAGGAAAATATTTTCCATAAAAAATATTTTTCTAAAAAATATTTTCGTGGAAAATAAGTGGTTTTATCACTTATTTTCCCTTGTTTGGTTGGTGAGTGGAAAACTTTTTCCTGAAAATATTTTCAAGGGTTTGATTAGAGAGTAGAAAATAGTTTATAGAAAAATAAGTTTTATGCTACTCTTTCCTCCCCCACCTCCCTTCCCCCAAGTCTTCATGTTTCTTGTGCTCTCCCTCTCCCCCACAAAATAACCAACGTTTTCAGAACTCTATTTTCTTTAAAAATTTAATTATTCTTCTAAAATTCACACATACCCAAAGAACTAATGTGTTGCATTATTTTTTTTACACAAAAATAACATTAAAATTTGTACTCCATAACTAAAAATAAATACTCTTTTTTTGTTGAAAAAAAGTACTCTTTCTATACATGAAAATAAAGTACTCTTTTTTGTCGAAATAAAAGAAAATACTTTTTTTATCTCATGAAAGCAAAAATACTCATTTTGTTAAAATGAAAGAAAATACTTTTTCTACATCATGAAAAGAAAATACTCTTTTTTGTTGAAATGAAATAAAATACTTTTAATGAAAGAAAATACTTTTTCTACATCATGAAAGGAAAGTATTTTTTTGGTTAAAATAAAAAAAAATACTTTTTTTATATCATGAAAAGAAAATACGCATTTGTTGAAATGAAATAAAGTACTCTATCTAGAACATAAAAAGAAAGTACTATTAATGATATTTCTATTTAGGATGGGGTGGGGTTGGTAGGTGGGAGTGGAGGTAGGTTGGTGGTAGGGTTGTGCATTTGGATCTGAAGTCCGAAAATCTGAACCGATTCACTATATTCGGATTTTCATATTTCGGATATCGGATATTTGAATTGGATATTGTAATGACCCGGCAGGTTGTTTTGAGTATTACAGCCTCGTTCCCCTATTTACTGCTCAATTTATGCTTTACAGTTGTTATGTGACTTGCCGGGGGAATTGGTTCGGGTCCAGTAAGGTTTTGGAATGAATTGAAACACTTAGTTCCAAGGGATAAAGCTTAAGTTGAAATAGTTGACCGGATGTTGACTATGTGTAAACGACCCCAGAATAGAGTTTTGATGATTCCAATAGCTCTGTATGATGATTTTGGACTTAGGAGCGTGTACGGAAAAATTATTTGGAAGTCCGTAGTTAAATTAGGCTTGAATTAGCTAAAATGCAAATGTAAGTTTGAAAATTTGAACGGGGAGTTGACTTTTTGATATCGGGGTCAGAATTCGATTCTAGAAGTTTGAATGCGTCTGTTATGTCATTTATGACTTATGTGCAAAATTTGATGTCAATCGGACTTGATTTGATAGGTTTCGGCATCGAATGTAGAAGTTGAGATTTCTTAGTTTTATTAAGCTTGAATTGGGTATGATTCATGACTTTAGCGTTGTTTGATGTGATTTGAGGCCTCGACTAAGTTCATATAATGTTGAAGGACTTGTTGGTATATTTGGTTGATGTCCCGGAGACCTTGGATGAGTTTCGGATGATTAACGGATCAAATTCGGACTTAAGGAAATGCAGGAATTTTTCTGTTGTTGGTGTCTTCACACCTACGCATAAGGGACCGCAGGTGCGAGCTCGCAGAAGCGAGCTCGCAGAAGCGAGCTTGATTGAGCAGAAGCGGAATTGGCTTGGCAAGGGCAGGGGTCGCAGGTGCGCACGCAGGACCGCAAAAGCGGACTCGAACCTGCGACGAGTTGATCGCAGAAGCGGAAGTGAGAGGGGAAGGGCCTCATCGCAGAAGCGGCTTGGGTTCCGCAAATGCGAGGCCGTAGAAGCGGACCTCTTGTCCGCAAAAGCACAGAGGACCTCGCATCTGCGAGACCGCAGATGCGGTTAAGTACTCCGTAGAAGCAAAAACGTTGGGCAGGCTACAAAAACATAAGGGTCCGACGTTTTTGTCATTTTGAAGTTCAAATACACAGGTTGGGGCTATTCTTCGGAGGGATTTCACGTAAAAACTTGAGGTAAGTTACTTGTGATCATTGTTAGTCAATAATATTGGATTCTCATTGAGTATTTCGACTAGATTATATGTTTTTAGGTGAAATTAGAGGATTTGGCCTAGGGATTTGAAAATGAGATTTGGGGATTTTAAGGTCGAGTTGTTATCGGAATTTGGTAAATTTGGTATGGATGGACTCGTGATTGAATGGAAGTTCATAATTTATTATTTTTGTCGGGTTCCGAGACGTGGGCTCCACTAGCGATTTTTGAGTGTAATTTCGAATTTTGTGGTAAAAATTAGTATTTTGGTATAGAATTAATTCCTATAAGTTGTGTGGACTGAATCAAATTAATTGTGACTAGATTCGAGCTATTCAGAAGTTAATACGCGCAGAATGGAATTTCTGGAGCATTGTTTAGCTTGCTCGATATTGGATTCAACTTGTTCGAAGTAAGTAACTCTTCTAATTTTGGAGATGAGGGTATGAACCCTGACTAAATGTGTTATGTGTTTGGTGTTTAGGTGACGCACATGCTAGGTGACGGGCGTGTGGGCGTGCACCGTGTGAACTGTGACTCCGTTATTTCTGTGGTACTGTGTAGTTACATAAACTTATCTGTAATCATGAAATCTCTACGTACTAGAGTTATCGAGTTGTGATTCGTATTAGAAACCATGTCTAGGCTACATGCTTATTCTATTGGGACCCACTGAGGTAATTACTGTTGTTGAGTTATTTGCTTACATTGCAATGTCATACTCAGTCATATTCATTCATTGCACATCATATCTGAGTCTCTGTTGTTATTTATTGATACATCATATCATCATTGTGGGGTAGTTCATGTCATTGTGAACCCGATAGACTAGAGAGGTTGATGATTGAGTGAGGCCGAGGGCCTGATTTTTGAGATATTGATACTACATCACGTGAGTTGTCCGTGCGGATTTTAGCGCTTGGGCTGAAGGAGTCCCTCCGTAGTCTGCACACACCCCTAGTGAGCGCAGTTGATTTATATTGAGGGATGGATCTTCCTTGGACATGGATCTTGTCCAAAGCATTTATACTTGGGGATGGATCTTCCCTACGGGCTAGATTGGCCCTACTCAGTACTGAATGACTGGTGGTTAGTTAATGTATATCTATTCCGGGATGGATCTTCCCTAGGCCGGATTGGCCATATACAGTACTGAGTGATTGAGCATGATGAGTTGAAAGTGTGAGATAGTGAGATTGAGTACTATGAGATTGTGAGTACATGAGTTTATCTCTCGGATACATTGCATTGACATGCACACATGACATACAAGCATAGAGATGTATCTTCCTCATGTTGTACGGTATCACGTCATTCATGACTTCTCACACATACTGGCATATGGGCATAGTGATGCATTTTACACTAGCTATCTGAAAAGAAAAGAAAATATCTTATTTATTGTTGAAAGAATTTTTGGAAAAATTATTGTTTTCAAACTTACTCATATTTTTGGCAACTTCGGTAAATGATTTGGATTTTCACTGATATACTTGAAAGGCAGAACTATTTTCAGAAATCATGATTACACTGAGCATTTTATCTCTGAGTTACTTCTTTTATTACTTGATTTACGTTGTTATGGACTGTTGTTCGCTATTGGTGTTGGACCCAACCTTTGTTCTATCTCGTCACTACTTTCAACCTAAGGTTAGGTTTGTTACTTATCGAGTACATGGGGTCGGTTGTACTCATACTATACTTCTGCACCTTGCGTGCAGATGTTGGCCATTGACGTTGCTGAGACCGACGGGAGCTGAATTTGAAGATGTACCCACGTTCCGGTTGTAGCTACCTCTTGTTCATGGTAGCCTTATATTTACAAAGATCTGTTTATGTACATTTCGAACAGATGTTGTATTTATTTCATACTAGCTTTGTATATTCTAATCTTAGAAGCTCATGATTTGTACTGGCAGTCCTTGGGGAATGTATAAGATTTAGATACTTTCTTTTTACTTAATTGTCTTGTAAATTTCATTGGAATTGGATAGTTGATAACTGGCTTACCTAGCGGGTTGGATTAGGTGCCATCATGACTAGTTGGATTTTGGGTGTTGGTATCAGAGCTCTAGGTTCATAAGTTCTACAAGTCATGAGCAAGTGTCTAGTAGAGTCTCGCGGATCGGTACGATGACGTCCATACTTATCTTCGAGAGGCTACAGGGAATTTAGGATAATTTCTCATCTTTCTTTCCTTATCGTGCAAAATTGATTCAGCTTGAAACATAACTCTTTGAATTTCTTCCATGCATTCGTGTGCACATGTGAGCGCTCGGTATCAGTCGTATATCGCCGGCTTATGATTCCATGAACGAGGTTCGAAATGTGTATTCTGTGTTTTGGTGATGGGCCAGTCTGGAGAACTTGATGCCAAGTTTAGACTGCAGCTTAGACTTGGCAGTTTCAATTGTGAGAACTTATACATTTGGACTCATATGTCCGGTAATTTCCCCACGAGTGGGATTTGTGGCTTGATGAGCGATGGAATGACTAATTGATGAGTATGATGACTGCAGAATGTGTTCAGATGGTTTGAATATAACAAAAAAGAGGCTATTGGGTGCTTGATTTTCGTTGTGATATGACATACGGTCTCGAGTTGTGAGTGTGTTAAAGGATCTGTCATGAAGCTTAATTTTGGAGAGAATTAGATTTTCATGTTATGTTGATAAGTTCAAACTCAGGAAGATTAAAGGATTACGTAGCGAAAGGGTATAGCAAGATGCCAATTTGAGACTAAGCAGATGGCTTATCTCATGCGTAGCAACCTACATAGGTGTGTTCCTTGTAATGTTGAGTAGAGAGTTCTTTTCTACTAGCGAGGTGTATGTGTTGAGATTCGAATTTGGATCTGGTTGAGGAAGTTGACTTGACTGTCAAGAGAATAAATGCGAGCTTAGTGGATAATTGAGGTATTTTATGGTTGGTGTGGCATGAGCTTAGAAGAATTCTCGTTGGACTGACTATGGTATTATGGCAGTAATAGAGTATGGATATTGTGAGTTATGGAATGTTTTGTTCTAGGGCTTTGAGCCAAGTGTGGGAGCCTACTGTCACCGATTTGATTGCGTGATTATGTGTTGTACTGGTTTTGGTTTGAGGCATACATGTGAATCGGTTATGACTTGCAGAGATTGAGATCGAGGATGACTCGAATAAGGGAATTCTTGGATACTGGTTATATTGCACTTTATGAGTATATAAAAATCATGGGATGATTAAGTTGTTATTCGAAGGATGTAGTGTGCACGGGGTATGAATTTGATTGGTGGTGTTAAAGCAGGGTCACATCTTTGAGTGTTGTTGTGCTAATGGGGCACGTGTCTTTCGGCCGTTTTGGCGGTACAATTAAGATTTGGGTAGAGTGGATGACTCTCGAGAAGGTTCTAATGGATTCAAAATGTATATGTGGAATTGAAAAGTTTTCGGATTCATATATCGCTAGAATCGGTTATTTACATTGGATGGTGTCGGGACTTGCGGTAATTCTGTATGACTATAAATTCTACATTTCAGTGTAAAAAAGGAAATGGGGGATAATCTTAAATTCACATAAGGTCCTTCAAAGTGGGTGTCTCGGTTGTGGTACTTTGTGGTGCTTAAGAAGAATACAGTAGCTTCTGGGCCTTAGGGCATTGTAGTTGTATGTTAGGATGTCTTGTAGTGAGCTTTCGGTAAGGATCGTGGAGTTATGACAATGAGAAGTGTCAATTGAGGGTAATTCAGAAGCAACTCGGAGAAAATAAAATAACTGGTAGTAGGCTAGACCAACATGGTAATGGTATGCTTGGTTCTTTTGGGTAATTATGATGTGGTGAGGTTCTACAGATGTTTTGGCGGCAATATTCTTGGGTTTTGGCGACCTGTGTGGTTTGGTCGAGTTAGAGGAATTTAGGTCTGATAGCTTGATTATGTGCAAATGAATTTCAAAGTGTTCTCGATGGTTTCTATCATGGTTTAAGATGGATATGTCCTACTGGCGTGAAGAACATGTTGTGTATTGTGATTTTCTCTTGTATGGGAGTAAATGGAAGGTTTCTAACTAATCGGGTATGTATTTTTGCTGGTGATTCAGAGTGTTAATGAGGATCTTGTGCTTTCATAGGATGGCCTAATAGAGGCGGTGAGTGGAGTGAGATTGGGATTTGTAGGTGCAAGTATACGATTCAGTTTCCAAAGGAAGGTAATGAGTTTATGGAGAACAGACGATTTCAGATATTGGCGCTAGTGGTATTACCTGAGAAGAGTGTACATTCAAAAGGGCACACTCTGCTTTGAGTTACAGATGTTTTGTTGGTATTGCAGTATTCGCCTGGTTGATCGACTGCTGATATTCAGATTTTTGCCATGCGCCATGGAAGAATTATAGAAGTATTCCTCATGGGAAGATCGTGTATGAAGGGTGTGTTAGACATTCGGGTGGTGGAGTCGAGATCAGATATGGTAATTCATATGTTCTACGGATTTGGAGACCAGAAGTTCTTAGAAGCAGATTGTTTCATGGTTATGGACTGTGAAGAGGCGGCCAAGCTAGCCAGATGGTAGTATATGTTAGGGTTCAATCATTATGGACCTTTGGATGGTTATGTATCTATTTATGGATGATCAGAGTGGATTTGGGGTCCATTGGCAGGCCCAATGAAGATGTGTATTTCTACACCGGGTTGGATTAGTCAACTCCATCCTGCCATTGTGAGGGATGTGCCATTCGATTAATGTTGAGCTTATTCGTGTTCTGATATGTTCCATGAGTTACTCTTCTATACTACGAGGGGTTGTGATCCGTTGGCTATATGCACACATGGTGCAGTTCTATTGGGGGCCTATAGCGGAATTTGAACGAGATGGGTAATTGGGTGTTGCATGATTGATTGAGCATTGGTTATGTTTTTCCGGGTTTGTATGGCATTGTGTCATTTGCTTCTCCATGGTTATGGTCATGCACCTTAGGTACTTGATGTCAAATTGCGCGCGGTTGTGGTTTTGAGCATGGTGGATAGAGGTATTTCATATGGACCAGTGCTTGGATGGGGTCACGCATTGCAGCGGGGATACATCGGGATATGATCCTTTGTTTTAGATTTGTGTGTTTTGTTCCTACTATGTATGGTGAGCTTATAGCATTGCGACTGTAGTGGTGCTTGTTGAACTTGCAAAACGGTTCTTCTCTTCTAGGCATTTCCTATTTTTGGTTGTACGAATTGCGCAGTTTGTGGCTTGAGTCATATTGGCGTGGAATGTCTGTGGAATAGTCGTGCTTAATAATATAAAGTCATTGGACCTATAATGGGTACTATCAGATTTGATTACGGTATATTTGGGAGTA
Organism: Nicotiana otophora; assembly: GCA_000715115.1. NCBI lineage: Eukaryota > Viridiplantae > Streptophyta > Magnoliopsida > Solanales > Solanaceae > Nicotiana > Nicotiana otophora. Next base: position 49,248 of record AWOL01S0058059.1, on the reverse strand, counting down.
TAATATCGAGAGCTGGCTTAGAAAGTGATTATGGTTCTGGTTGGGGCGAGAGAGATCCATGACTTGTGATCTGATAAGTGGTTATGAAATTCCGCGTGTTTCGTTCATTATCGGCAATGTATAAAGGTTTTGGAATGAGGTTTTGTGGATATGGGGTTTAATACTAGTACCGGGTTGGTTTTGAGTAGTTACTGTGATAGAAAATGGTGCTGCAAGAATGCGAGTTGTGTAGTATGTTATGTGATTATATATGGAGTTATGGGTATGGCTTGATATAGTTTGTTCGAACTTATACAGTGTGTAGATGTGAGATTTGGGTCTTGAAAAAAAATTCTGAATGTTGGAAATTGAATTCCAAGCTTATGGGCTAAGGTTGAATTAATGATTTTCAGTTATGTTGTGTTGTCATGCCTACATAGAATAGGGTAACGTGGGATCACCCTCGGGTATGTGCATGGTAGGGTGGAATAATGATTTAAAGGCTTAGGAACAACTCTTGGCACGTTCGAGGACGAACATACGTTTAAGTGGGGAAGAATGTAAAGACTCGACCGGGTTTTTTGAGTATTACAAACCTATTCCCCCATTTACTTCTCAATTTATACTTTACAGTTGTTATGTGACTTGCGGGGGGAATTAGTTCGGGTTCGGTGAGATTTTGGAATGAATTGGAATACTTAATTTCAAGGGTTAAAGCTTAAGTTGAAATAGTTGACCGGATGTTGACTATGTGTAAACGACCCCAGAATATAGTTTTGATGATTCCAATAACTCTGTATGGTGATTTTGGACTTAGAAGCTTGTACAAAAAAATTATTTGGAAGTCCGTAGTTAATTAGGTTTGAATTGGCTAAAATAGAAATGTAAGTTTGAAAGTTTTACCGTGGAGTTAACTTTTGATATCGGGGTCGGAATCCGATTCTAGAAGTTGGAATGCGTCTGTTATGTCATTTATGACTTGTGTGCAAAATTTGAGGTCAATCGGACTTGATTTGATAGGTTTCGGCATCGAATGTAGAAGTTGAGATTTTTTAGTTTCATTAAACTTAAATTGGGGTATAATTCGTGGTTTTAGCGTTGTTTGGTGTGATTTGAGGCCTCGATTAAGTTCATATAATGTTGTAGGACTTGTTGGTATATTTAGTTGAGGTCCCGGGGGCCTCGGGTGAGTTTCGGATGATTAACGGATCAAATTCGGACTTAAGGAAATGCTGGCATTTTTCTGTTGCTGGTGTTTTCGCACCTGCACATGAGGGATCGTAGGTGCAAGCTCGCAGAAGCGAGCTTGGTTACGCAGAAGCAGAATTGGCTTGGCAAGGGCAGGGATCGCAGGTGCTCACGCAGGACCGCAGAAGCGGACTCGCACCTGGGACGAGTTGATCGCAGAAGTGGAAGTGAGAGGGGAAGGGCCTCATCGCAGAAGCGGCTTGGGTTCCGCAAATGCGAGGCCGCAGAAGCGGACCTCTTGTCCGCAAAAGTGAAAGAAGATGCAGAAGCGGGAAGGACCTCGTATCTACGAGACCGCAGATACGGTTAAGTACTCCGCAGAAGCGGAAATGCTGGGCAGGCTACAAAAACAGAAGGGTCCGACATTTTTGTCATTTTGAAGTTCAAACACACGGTTTGGGGCGATTTTTTAAAAGGATTTCACGGGAAAACTTGAGGTAAGTTACTTGTGATTATTATTAGTTAATAATATTGGATTATCATTAAGTATTTCGACTAGATTATGTATTTTTGAGATGAAATTCGAAGATTTGGGGATTTTAAGGTCGAGTTATTGTCGGAATTTGATAAATTTGGTATGATTGGACTCGTGGTTGAAAGGGAGTTCATATTTTGTAATTTTTGTCGGGTTTCGAGATGTGGGCCCCACTGACAAAGTTTTAGTGTAATTTCGGATTTAATGGGGAAAAATAGTATTTTGATATGGAATTAATTCCTATAAGTTGTGTGGACTGAACAAAATTAATTGTGACTAGATTCGAGATGTTCAGAAGTCGATACGCGCAGAACGGAATTTTTGGAGCATTATTTAGCTTGCTCGACATTGGATTCGGCTTGTTCGAAGTAAGTAACTCTTCTAATGTTGGAGCTGAGGGTATGAACCCTGACTAAATATGTTATGTGTTTGGTGTTGAGGTGACGCACATGCTAGGTGACGAGCGTGTGGGCGTGCACTGTGTGAACTGTGACTCCGTTATTTATGTGGTACTGTGTAGTTACCTGAACTTATCTGTATTCATGAAATCTCTACGTACTAGAGTTATCGAGCTGTGATTCGTATTAGAAACCATATCTAGACTACATGCTTATTTTGTTGGGACCCACTGAGGTCATTACTGCTGTTGAGTTATTTGCTTATGTTGCAATGTCATACTCAGTCATATTCATTCAATCTTAGTCTCTGTTGTTATTTATTGACACATTATATCATCATTGTGGGCTAGTTCATGTCATTGTGTGGCCGAGGGTCTGATTTTTTAGATATTGACACTATAGCACGTGAGTTGTCCGTACGGATTTTAGCACTTGAGCTGAAGGATCCCCTCCGGAGTCTGCACACACCCCTAGTAAGCGCGGTTGATTTATATTGAGGGATGAATCTTCCCTAGACATGGATCTTGTCCAAAGCATTTATACTTGGGGATGGATCTTCCCCATGGGCTGGATTGGCCCTACTCAATATTGAGTGACTGGTGTGTTACACCTCATGCTTTCGTACGTGAAAGTACACCATAAGTAAATTGATAAAAGCTCGGAAATGAGATGTTACATCTCGCATTTCCAAACATATATCAATTTAAAAGAGAGATTTGACATCTTAAAGAGAGGTTGATATCTCTTTAACATCTTAGTAACGTCTCTAATTCACTTCAGCAAATTCAAATAAAAATTTGCATCTTAGCATCCTTAGTAACGTGACTTTCTTGAAACAAAATTCAAACAATATCTCTTAGCATCTTAGCAATGTGAGATGTTGCAATTTTAAGGGAGTACAGTGCAATCTTTCTCAAGAATATCATACGGATTTTTTCCTACTCCGATCTTGGCGTCACGTATTTTTTCACAAAAGACGGGTGTTAGAGGGATTGTCAAAAGAATCGACTCAGGTATGTTAAGGCTATCCCTTCTTTCCTTTTGGCATGGTCCAAATGATACAAATAAAACGAGCAAAATACGCAACTTTCATAAATGACTTTATTCATAGAAATACTAGGGGTGTCTATATTCTTGATTCCCCATGTGTCTTATTATTCTATCATTTGTTCATGGGTCTCAGAAAATACGTAAGTTGATAAAGTTTATTTCATGATATTAATCAGAGGCATAATGGTCTTATGACGTTCCGAGAGATTTTATTGACGTACTTCTCATGCATTGCATTCATTTATACATGTACATTAATCCATGACCAGATGGTGTTATATACGCGTATATATGTACATTATATGTATATGGGATATGGGAAAAAGTTACGGCGTTATATATGCACCACCACCTGATCAGCTGGTATACGTTGATGATTTTCCCACAGTGGCCGAGATGATATGATGGGATGCCCTCAGAGGCTTGATGATGTTATGAACGGATATACCTAAGCATGGTATAATATTTATATGCATATGCATGACATTGTAAATATTAATGATTCACAGAGTTATTCAGACATACAAGTCGAGTCTTTTACTCCATATTTCTCCCATGTCTATTGTTTACTGATTTTCATTCCTTACATACTCGGTATATTATTTGTACTGACGTTCCTTTGTCGGGGGACATTGCGTTTCATGTTCGCATGTCTCGATAGACAGGTTAAGAGTCCTCCAAGTAGGCTATCAGCTCAGCAGAAGGTGTTGGTGCGCTCCATTTGCTCCGGAGTTGCCTATGTGGTCAGTATGATTAGGACATTTATTGATTAGTATTGTGGGGCCCTGTCCCGATATTTATGTACTCTTATAGGCTTGTAGACATATGTCATGTACGTGAAAGATTGTACGGCCTTGTCGACCTATGTTCAGTGTAATTTTGGTCTTATAGGCCAGTATGTCATATGTGTAAGTTTGTATTTCCTCATGCTTTACTCCAGTTCATTTACCTATAATAGAATGATACGAAAGATATGTTACGTTGGTACTCAGTTGAGTAAGGTACTGGGTACCCATCGCGGGCCATCAGTTTGGGTCGTGACAAAAGAGGTATCAGAGCAGTTCTGTCCTAAGGAGTTTACAAGTTGTGTCTAGTAGAGTCTTGTTTATGGGTGTGTTGTGCACCACACTTATAAGTAGGAGGCTACAGGACATTTAGGACTGTCACTCTTTCTTCTTACTCTATATCGTGCGGTAGAGATCAGTTGTAAGAACTCAATTTCCTAAACTCTATCTTATTCATAATACGATGATGCCTACATCTAGAAAGACGGTTGGTAAGATATATAGCTGTGGAAGAGTTAAGTCAGAGGAACTCAATTTTTGCATCATGCTTATGATGGATAAATATGAGGTATTCAACAGATCATGTGTGTACTAAGATGTGTAAGCTTCTTGATAAGGATCCCTAAGGCAAGAATGTCTATCCACTCTTATGGTAAAAAGGAATAAGAGAATCGGAAGGTAGACACAATTTTCAGTAAGTAAAAGAAGCAAGATGAAAAAGGGTATGAGCTACCCAGCTAATGAAGATTATCGCAGAGGAATATAAGCATTTTGAGTTATCTTCAACGGTAACAGAGGTATATACAATTGATCACGCACATTTCAGTTATGCCCTATGAGGGCTGACAGGTGTAGTTTAAGAGAAGGACGGGATATCAGGATCCGGCTGGGGTTAGAGTAACCCAAAATGGTGAATGGATTATTTGTGTTAGTTGATACTTCCGAAGGATAGCGCAAATGTGGTAATAGATCTCATTGTGAGACACCCAGATAGTGGACTCTAGAATAGTACAGCTAGATATGAGTACTACAAAGGTAGGCACTGGAAGCCTTGAAGGGATAAATATTACCTTAGTGTGGCTCCCGTCCCTAGTAGAAAAAGAATGTTAGGCAAACCGAAGAGCCAGTAGATGGAGCAAAGGGAGCTAAAAGCAAAAGAATGTCTTGTTCGAGTTTTCAGAATAAAGTGATAGGCATAAATGTTAGCGAGAAATAAGAAGAGAGTTAATAAAACATTATGAGTAAGATGTGATACCTGGATGACAACGGTAGATCAAAAAGATGACAGTATTACAGAGTCTATAGTTAAGTGAGGGAAAAGACGAGAGGTGACTGGCCTTATGACAACAAAAGATTATAGGCCATAAAGTCATATCCTCATTTCGAGAAATAATTTCGTGACTCTAACGCGATTACCAGAAGGAAAAGTAAGACCCCAGAGTAATAGAAATCAGTATGAATTGGTGAACAAGATAAACTAAACATAAATTAGGGACTGAGTGATTTGATAATGGTCAACATCATGAGAATTTCAGACTTCGTTCCGGCGATAATAGAATGGACAACAGAAGAAGATTCATGAGAAATTCAGAAAATGGTCATTCAGGAAGACGCTTCCCTAAAGCAAGCAATGTGAGCAAAGTTAATCTTAAGGGACTGTATGTGCCATATATACTAAGTGTCACCCTCGCGAGTAAGGAAATTTGTTATCCTTGGTATAGAAGGATTACCGCGAGGCGAGTAAAGATCATCGATGATGTGAAAAGATGCCAAATATGAAGAGGTAAAATGTCTATACGTAGATCATCGTAGTACAAAATCTTAGTACTCCCCTAAAGGGGGAATATGAAGTGATGTGGCATTAAGACAGAATTAAGTGGTTCTAGTAACTATGGAATGGTAAAGGAAGAATGCAATACAAATGAGAAAGGAATGAGATTGCACTTATTCAAATCCTACTGATATGCTACTATTCCAAAATATTATGCAAGCACGACACCAAGGAAAGGAAGTAAGGAGCCAGTGCGAGAGGTAAGTTAAGACAAAGAAAATAACCCAAGAAAGATTACGCGAAATATTGATAAAAGAATGGGCCAACGAGTAGTTAGTAGTTAATTCAGGAAGAGCCTAGTTATGGCTAGACAAGATAAATCAATAGATCGTACAAGATAAACATAGTGAACCCCAACATGGGGAATTCAGTCTCGCAGATATGACATCGTGATCCTTAAGAAATATTCAGATAGGAGTTGGGGAAGTTAAAGGTACCGTATGATTGTTACAAAAATAAAAGAGAATGCCACTGAGAAGACAGTCAAAACTTCAGTTCAGAAGCAACCCTACAATCACAAGGACGCGGAGGTAAGTGACTAAGGATAGTTATAAGCAAGGAAGAACATCAAAAATTCTGTCGAGTATACGATGTGATAAGCTCGCAGCTTTACAAGGGTCAGAGGGTCCTCCCTAAATACTACAATGAAAGAGTAGCTGAGGAAATAAGGAAGAAGGTTTCAATCTTAACAGGGTAACTCAAAAGAGAAATGGCCATATAAAAACAGTCTCACTACAAAATTGTATGCACTCCAAAAGAAAGATGAGAAGGAACGAAAGGAATTAGTCGAGCAAAGATCTAGAGTTGGTCACGTTATGAACGCACTTAAGATTTCGGAGTATTATCCATGCAGCACATATATTGACAATCATACAGACGTAAAAGACTCTAGTATAATTCAAAAGAAAGAATTGAGTCCAGGTCATAGACAAAGGATTGAATTGTTAGAAGATTGTATCATGGATATTCCTTAGCATTCATGAAAGGCTAAAGTAATAACAAATACCACGAGCCACAGATCGGAAGATAGCTTAAGCCTGCATAAAGGCTAATCAGAGGGAAGAGGAAACTAAGAAGTTACATCAACTAAGTAAATCAGGAGTCCGATTATTGGACCCAGAAAATTATAAACATCATGATTGAGAACATTGCAGAATCACTCTTAATATCAGAGGTACAAGAGAGATAGTACAGTAGCCAAATTCTATAATGGCTATACGATAAAGCCAGTTAGAAGAGTACCAGCCTTATAAGAAGTCAGTATGAAACTTCCACCGGATTATGTATGCACAAAAGGTGCAAGTGTTATAATAGAGCTTCAAATTGTGGATGTGAATTATACCTATGTGGAAGGGAGGTCATGAAACAGATAGAAGATATGATGCGAGATTTTAAGGTAAGTGAAGAAAAGGTGAACAATGTACGAGATACTCAAATGCAAAAGATCATGAATAGTCCATACTTCAGATAGAAAGTTAGAAGCGCTGGGATTCAGTATCCTGTAATGATAGAGGCGTCGTCAATGGCATATCTTCTAGTCTATGGTTTTTAGGTACCGAGAGGCCTAGTTAAGAGAGTAAAGAAGAGTTTGAGACGATGTGATGTCTCGCTTGATGTTTTAGAATAACATAAGGAAATCTATGGTGCAAGCAGGTTGCGAGTAGTATCAATAGATATGTGTAGGTCACAAGCTAAAGTATGGTAGAGCGACAAAGTTTTAGGAAGATAGGAGTAAGGATGAGAAAAGACGAGTAAAAAGGTGACCGGAATGGATAAATCCTCGGGATTAAGCTCATGAAAATAAGAGAGATGATGGTTTCTCTAAGTTATAGAAAGTTCAGTATAGCCTGAATGAACTTAAAGAAGTCTAAGACTAATAGCATTTAGAAGCGATGGAATGCTGCCCTGGTAGTAGAATAAGGGTGTAATTGTGATGGATAAAAGAGGACGTTTGGGCCTTCAATTGAGTAATGATTTGAAGAAAAAGGGGGATTTCATGAATTGTACATGATTAATTTACCCCCGTAAGGTGAATCACATTGGGATGCTATGAAATACGGTTATGGAAATTACTCCAGATGTTCCTCGATGCAACGTGAGCCCTAGTAATTATGTAAAAGGTTTCAAGTTCAAGTTATGAGGAAGCATTAAAGGACTTAGACTTATACATATAGAATAAGTAACGAGAGTAAGATGGAATTTGGTAGGAGACCCCAGCAATGATAAATCGAAGTAAGAGTTATGGTATAGTATGACCTACCTAGATGCAGTAAAGTCATACGGATGGATAACCGAGTTTATGAAATAAGAGATAGCAATATTCGTGAGTTCAACAAAGTACCGAGCGAAGAACTTCAGTATACCTATAGATGCCTAGAGGGACATCTTGTCAAGCTCTGTATATGTTTACAAAGTGAGGCCTAGAGATTGGCTAAAAACTTGAGAGAAGAGTTGCATAGGCACACATACAAGGACAAAGACGTAGATACTGCATAACAGAAGGTAGCAATAGTTACGAGATTGGAAGAATTCCGAGAACAAGTCATGGTGTGAGAAAGAGGCCTAAAGGGGGGGAATGCCCTGGCCTTTGGAATTATTTCACAGAACAATTGCCTAGATGGCAAGAAAAATACTTTTTATTCGGAAGACATAAGTTATGAAAATGATAAGTGCATCAGTCAACATTCGAGGACGAATGTTCCAAAAGGGGGAATGATATTACATCCCATGTTTTCATACGTGAAAGTACGTCATAAGTAAATTGATGAAATCTCGGAAATGAAATGTTACATTTCGCATTTCCGTATGTTAAAGTTCGTCGTAAGTTAACCGACGTAAGCCCGGGAATGAATTTTTTTTTTGAAGATTATAAGCATTACGCTATTTCAAACAAGTGATAAGTAAATTTGTGAAAGGGAGAGGGTAAGCAAATCGAAGAAATGAGTTTCGTCGAAGTTTGACATTTTGAGATAAAATACGGTCCAAGCTATAATACCCCGTATTTATGGACTAGTGCCATACAAGGTACTACATGACCATGATAGTAAGGTGCATAAGGTA
>AWOL01S0058059.1:0-26076 GCA_000715115.1 Nicotiana otophora | reverse complement strand
ATCTCCCCCCTCCCCCAAAGAATTTTGAAAGAACTAATTAGTTATGCAAGTCTCTAAGGCCGCATCATACAAACAATAGCTCACCTTCGTCCTCCAGTAGTTCAAGGTAGCCTTTCACTCTCCACTAAAATGGGGTAAAAAGTTCAAAGCCAATGACCATTTCTCGGGGACCTTTTCATTCGTGTTAAGACTTGGAAAGTGCCTAATTTCTTGGCCAACTTCAGTACGAAGCCAAATCAACATGCTTTAGCTTAGATTTTAGCATGCTTAGTTTCAATTTCTAGGTGCAGCAAATTCACATCATATTCAGTTTTTGCCATTATTGAGAGAAACGTTTACTTGTTCATGGCATTACAGTTTATCAAAAAAGAAGTGCTAACAATGCATAAAACTTGCAGCTTTACATTGTTAAAAAGGAAACCAGATTGCCTAGAAATAATAACATTAATATATATATATATAAAGAACAAGAAGTATATGACTTGCAATCACAGAAGAAAGTCATTACCCTATATCCATATGAAATTACGTCCCTACAAATGGAAGAAAAAACAATGCTTACAGGATCTGTGAAGAGGATAGACACATGAGGAAAATGTCTCCATGAGCCCAAGTTAAAGGCTTGCATATGTGTCCAAACCGCTTACTTTTTATTCCACAACGCGATGCCAACACAGCTGCACGCATAAGAATGTAAATTGCCAAGCTTGTATGCTGTGTGTTACCAGTAAGAAGCATTGATGGCCCAGCGATTGCACCAGCTAGCAATGCTCTCCACTTAGCTGTCCTGAATTTCAATTAAGTTTCTGCTTAATTTACTGTTATGTTAATCATCTCCCCAACTCGCATAACAAATGCAAAATTTTCTGATTTTAACAAATTCAAGTATATGTATTTGTGTGTACATAAATAAAACAAACTTAAAAGTTTTGAATGTAACACACACACACACACATAGTGTGGTACCTTCGATGACCGCCCCAAGCAGATACAATTTCATCAACAGATACAAAAGTACCAGCGAAAGTGCCAAGGAATAGACCATATCTTAAAGTCTCCTTTAGTGCCAAAATTATATCGTCACTGCTCGACACCATTTGCGCTTTCCTAAACATGAAAAACAAACTCAAATGAGATAAGCATAGCTGTGAAATTGAGATCTAAAAAGCTTTGATGATTCATAAGAAAAGAACTTTTACTTCGCAGAGGACAACGATTTTCTACGTCGTAGCCGAGAGAGAACAGCGAAGATAGCGAGGCCACCTTTGAGGCCAGCACCAATGGTAAAGCCTTTAATAGAGGCACTATAGATTCTCCAAAGCTTATCGTAGTCCTGAACCGGATAGGATTCGAGGCTAAGCAACGAGCAAGATGACGAAGAGGAAGGCAGAGTCGATCGCCGGCAATGCTGGCAGCTTTGATTTTGGTTTTGGTTTTGTTTTTCATCTTCGGTGGAAGAGCACGTGCAGCAGCCGCCGGCAGCGGCTTCAGCTCCGTTGCCGGACGGCGGCATAGCGGCGGTGGAATACGTTTTCGAAAAGAACTCTGTGCTTATCGAAGGGCAAGTGAAAGTGTTACACGTATGATTGCCAGTTGAGGATGAACCTTTTTTAATTTTTTAATTTTTTGGATTGAGTTTTTTTATTGTCGTTTTAAAATACAACACTAGTTGAAGGACCACACCTATTCGCCTATTCGGTCCTGAAATGGCAAAATTCTGTTTTTCCTCTCACAAAATGCTCTCCTTTGTCCGCCGAAAATACACACGTCCTTTACATTTAGTTACAACTTAACGATATATTTAAGATTTTTTTTCTGTTACCGTTGACTTTTTCTCTGTCCTCCTTAAAAACGTGAGAATGATACTCTATTATTTCCGAGCTCTGAAAGTTTAAGAGAGTCAAGTAAAATTTACTCCATTGCTGACAACAATATGTGAATATGGTGTTTATTGTAACAAAGAAGTTCACTTTACTTGCGTTTAGACCGCTCACAAATTAACCTCTGAATTGTTCCTCAACAAAGGAGCTTATTATTTGCTTAGGAACATTGAAGTAAAGGAAGAGAGGTTGTTGCACATTTTTCCTGCTATATTAACAGACGAAATTTGAAAGAGCAATGTGAGAAAAATTCAGTTAGATACGTTCACCTATAGGTGTATCTTGACCTACAAATACATAATTTGTACAAAGCTTGAACAGTTTGACAAGAGATGCAATCATTTAATTGTTAAAATGGTTGTAATATCCATCCAAACTGTTGTTCAACTTGAGTTACATTATAAGCGACTAAGCGTAAATCAATCATCGCCGAGTTATTATAATTTACTCTCACTTTATCGTTGCTCTCCTCACCCTTTTCATTTCCCCAAAAAGGTAATCATTAATCAGCTATCTTTTCAGCCTGTTGAAGAGAATACCAGTTTGATAAGCTCTTTTTTCCTGTTGGGACAGAGGAGGATTAATGACAACATGGAAAATTACAGTGAAAGAATTTCATTAATTTGAATATAGACAATTAAGAGCGATAGAGGTAGTAAGATAAAAGGGTCGGAGTTTTATTAGTAGGATACATATAGACATGTAAATGAGATGAATGTGGTTAAAGGGGTTTGGGCTTAAATAGTGGTACAGACTACAGATAAATAGGATACTACTGAGTAAGAAATAGCAGCGTCGAGTCTGTGAGCCTGAATCTAAATTAAATATTTCATTAAGTGTTAAAGAGAAATTTTAGCTTCAATGTCCAACAAACTAAACCCTACCTCTTTAATATAATGTGATGAATAACATTGTAATACAATGCTTCTGTACCTCGTTACTTCGCTGTTAACAGATGTTCTTCATTCCACTTTGAGAACAATCTTCATGAACTCATAGACAAAGTAGCTTATGGATGCTGAAGGTAACACCTGAAGATTCAGAGCATGATAGTTAGAATGGGAAGTCTTGTTAGTAACGAGATTCGAAAAGAAGAAAATGAACTCAATCCCTCAAAGATATGGTTGAATTTGGAATATTATAATCACAGAATATGCAAATCAATTGAACTGAAATATGATAATTTCTCTAGTTGTGGATGTAGTGTTTCTGCTATTTAAAGAAAAAGCCAGCCATAGGGGCAATCCAATAAAACGAAGGAGAGGGTGAAAAGGAAGATAAAAGGCAGAAAATAGAGAGGCCACAACTCAGAATCTTGTTCTCTTAGGGCTCGTTTGGTACGAAGAATAATGGATAATTAATCCCGGGATTAAATTTGAGATGAGTTTATCCCACATTTGGTTGGGATAAAATCGTGGTATAACTAATCCCGGAATTGTAGTGTTTTCTTATCCCCATGGAAGGGTGGGATAACTAATCCGGGGATAATTAATTATGGGATAACTTGTTTTCCAACCAAACGACCCCTTAGTTCCCCCTCTTGCTATCCATTTTCCTAGATAGTTTTTACACCAGGGCAAGGAGAGGAGGTTTTAACCCTTAAGACTTAGTAAAATAGAGCTGATAATACTTGCTCTAGTTAACCAACTGACTATCTTAACCTAATGAAAAATTGCTACTTCCATATGCATATTGAGGAGCACAACGATGGGAAGAAGAATGGTATTCAGTTTCTGAGATTGAAATGACTCATTTACTGATGAAAAAAGTATCTTAAACATAATGCATGGCCACAATGGTACTGGTACCTGTAGTAAACTAGGGATTAACCCTGCATATAGAGCTGGAACACCCCCATGTTCAACAATCTTTGCACAAGTTGCCAAGGCACTCAGTTTGGATGCTCGGCCTTGTAATTGAAGTTGCCTTCTAATGACCTCAAATGGGTAGGTTGCAGCTTCAGCACACGCACCAGCGATAGCACCATGGAGCAAGGTCCTCATAGGTCCCAACTCGAGCTGGTCCAAAGCATTGAGCTCTGCTCCCTGTTGCTTCATATACTGAATTCTTTTTCTTCCTTCAGGTGAATGCAAATAAGCTGATTTTAATATGTCGTACACACTATAGAAGACAGCTGCAGCTGGGGCCATACTCAAGATGGAGGGTACTAGGCCCTTATAAAGAGAGAAGAATCCTTCAGTTCTGATCAGGTGTTTGAAAGCTCCACCTACACCGCCCAAGGCTTCTCCACCCCGTGCCACTAACTTGGTCCGGATCTGAAAGGCTTTAAAATATCAGGCAACATTGGAAATAACAAAGAAGAAGCCAGAGGGAAATCAAAACTCCCCAATCATTAGGAGGATAATCAATCTAATAAGGAAATCAGTTGGTGTGAACACGTTATGCATTTTTATTTATTAAAAAAAATTGCTACACATTCTTATACAAGAATGAAATGCAAACTATTTCAGCACAACAGCTGCTTCCATTTTCAAATCAGAGACATAAAAATTAGTAATATCACCAGGCCTACGATGCTAATAAATGACAGAACATCATTCCATGCACTATCTTTTATTATAAGCATGTATCAGACCTGAATGATAAGGGAGAAATTAGTTTGGCCCGTATTAACAATGACAGACAATGTCCAGTGCCCATTTTGTTTTGCTGGGTCACTGATGGACAAGAGATTTGTTCTATTTTTTCATCCCTTTCCTTGTTTTTCTCTCAGACAAAGCTGATGTACCAAACTTTTCTTCTTTTTTTTCTTGATCAGTAGCTGTTAGACAATTTTTATACAGGGAAATCCGCTCCTTTGCCCCTGCCTATATGGCATCTTCAGTTGGGGCCCTTCTATTATTTGATTTAGGAAAAAAAATTAAACCTCAACTGTATTTTTTAATCCTAAATGAAAGTTAAAATTCTATAATTCTTAGTTTTATTTTGTTCTTTAATTCAATAGTTTTTCCTATCTTTCGATATCTTATGTATATCAATGAATAACAATAAATAGCAAAAACAAAAAGGGATGTGCTTAAGGGTCTTCTAGACATGATTCCCTGTGATGTGCTTAATAGTGTTTATTCTTGATCGGAAGTTAGTTTGCTCGAGGATGAGGAAAGCTTTAAAGTTTGGGAAGTTGATAAGAGTCTATTTATCAATCCCAATTATTTCTTCCTTAACCACCCTCTTGGTCTGTGCCCAAGGCTTCTCACAAGCACTGCCCCACCTCCCCAGTCCTTTCTGCCACTAATTGGCATTGCTTTCCCCTTGTCACACTTGCTATCTCCTTCCACAACTCACCAAGAAATGCTAAGAAAACAAAAAAGGTTTAGAGGCAAAACTGCTTGATAAGTTAGAACTCATCAGCAGATGAATCAGAAAGAGTAACTACCGAATTTTAACGTGTTGCCATTAAGCAACTGCAAAATATACGAGAAATAGGATAGATGGATAAAAAATGGGATGGGCGCAGAATTATTGACACTTGAAGATGATGTATCCAAAATATCAATTTGCTTTCCTTCAATTCCGGAACTAATTGTTTCATATAAAGAATCTTTTGTTTATTGGTTGCTGAATTTCCTAAGCAAAAGTCCCTAACAAAAAGATGTCTCCTTCCCACTGGCAGAAATCTATAATCAATGAATGATGCAGATCGAACTGACAAGCAGCTAGTGTTTTGCAGAACATAAACCAAAAGATTATACGGGCAAAATACCTCCTTTTCAACTCCACATGATATTTTTAGGCCTCTTTTTGGATATCATTTGTATTTGCGGCCTGCCTTTTTGGATTGCTAGAGGCTGAGAGTCAAAAATTGTATTTAAGGAATGGAAACTATACGCAACATAAAAGAAGGTTTATGGAAGACAAGAAAAGAAATTTCTTATTTTCATTTTCTCTTGCTATTTTTGGATTAACAATGTTAAAGAAAGAAAACAATTATATAAAAAATGGAACTAGGAAAAAAAAGGTTCTTAAACTTGATAATTCTGTCGTCGGCTAGATCAAAATGCTAAAATGATGCACTGACAGTTTTATGTGCTTATATGCAAAATAGATGGGCTTAATTGAAGATTATAAATATCAAAGGGACAAAAATGCAATTTTCCACATCTCATAACTCATGACTTACGGTGTCCAGTGGTAAGCACATCACAGTAGCAGTTACTCCAGCTGCGGCACCAGCAACAAACCTCTCGATGTTAGTAGTTTCTTCATTTCCTGATAATCTTAGGAGTTGCTTTCTGTATGTGTCAAAAGCACAAAAATTAACTGCCTTAAATGGAGCAGTACGAAGGACATTGACCAAGTTCCCTTTCCAAAAGCCTCTCAAGCCTTGAGTAGCTGCAATCGTTTTGATGAGCTCCACCAGGTGTTTCTGTTCACCTCGAACTATGTATTCCAGCTTTAGTCTTTCAAGTGGAGCAACAACAGTTCTGCTAAAACAAGATTTATTCATAAAGAGTTGAAGCAAAAGATAGTTGTGTGAAGAAACTGATTTCAACATTGATTTGGAGTACACTTTAGAAGTAACTTCAGAAGCATGCTTAATATCAAACCTAAAAAAATAGAAGGTATATAGAAGGATATAAACTAGACTATCTGTTACCAATTTTACTATTTTAACAAATGTAAAGTAATCAAATAAATATAAAGAAAGTTAACAGGGCTATGAGTTAGTTCATACAGTAAGTTGTCGACTCTGACCATCACAATGCCGGAGAGAAAATGGACAGAAAACGAGAATAAGGAAATGGAAGTGCACAAAGACTCAGAAATAATATAGGGGTTGATTGACCAGGTATGATCGCTTATAAGCTCTGAATAGTTTCAGAATAAGGACCATTTCTGAAGTTTCATGTTGGTTCAAATTTCAGAAAACTGCAGAACATGATTGAGGCAATTTGTAAGCTTGAAACTTTTACTTACCAAAAGGAGGGGGAAAGAAAAAGAAATATCTTTAACTCTAGGAATACAAAAGTTAACTTCTTTGTATTCAAAACCGTATGATTAAAAATGAATTTAAAACTTGGGTATAAGGCATATCCAGAGGCTAAATCCAAAGAAAAGGATTTTTTTTTTTAAAGCATTCAGATCATTATTATTTTAGGTCAAAACGTGATGTTCTTCTTCTCAATGCGAGTGTCTTGCTTGACTTTTACGAAAGATTTAAACCCCCTCTCCTGCCCTCTGGCAAAAAAAAAAAGGAAAATATAAACAACATGGTAGAAACATGGATTACTTTATGAGTAACAGGCCTAGCTTTTTGGGTAAAAGCTTACTTCTGACTCATCTCTATGTTGGAATGAAGTGAAAAAAGTGTGCCTAATCAGAACGTGATGCTTTTGTTTTAGGAAAATGGACAGTAACGTGACAAGATCCAAATAAAAACCACGACATCCATGTAAGTGGACAGTATCTGAAAAGCGAGACAAAAGTTTGAGCAAGATGGATTATCGCACATGCCTTAAAACATGGATTTATAACTTAACGGAAATAGGCCTTTGATTGTGAAAATAAACCCAAGACAAGGGAGGGATAGCCTAGTAAAAAAGGACCTCTACCTCCATGAGGTTGGAGTTTCGAGTCACCAAGGGAACAAAATAGGGGAAGGGCTATTGTTTGCTCCTGGATGGGGGGTTTCAGTGGTGGGGTCTACCATATCCAAAAATAAGAAAAGGAGGTACGAGTAAGACCAAACATCACATTAAATCTTAATGCTTCATCTCAACAATTTTGACCTTAAAACAACAACACAAGCATAGCTAGTACACTGATGACGCTTCCATTAACAACGGCAACATAGTGATAAATAAAACAAGACTCATCTGTTTCCCAGCACTTAGACATGTGAACAACCATTAATTGAAACCATCTACTTTTGACGTCATTTTTCTCCGTATTTACAGTTCTTCCATATCCTAGTATTAAAATTTCAGGCCCCTCTTCATTATTGTTTCTCTGTAAATAGAGAAAATCCCTTTTCTCCCACATATTCACAGCTTTTCCCTATCATATATTGAAAAACTAATGGTACATTACTTGTTTCCTAGCTTTCCAACTTATAAGTGCAAGTAAAAGATATGGATGTGAGTAGTTAGGGAGGCAAGCAAATTTTACCTCAAAGGCAGTATGGGCAAATTCCCTACCACAGTTTTTAAGTATTGCATAGGAGATCAGGTGCAATAAAAAAGTCAGCTATGCAATAATTCCGATTTAGTTCAAAATGTCATGATTGAAATTTATAACACTTCGATAGGAGAAAAGCACTAACCTTGATACCATGGCAGCAACTGCTCCAGCCCACAAATGTTTAGTGGTATTCACTGCACCACGACGTCCCCTTAGCCCAATATTTCGCTTCCTCCCGCCTCCAGAACCGTCACTAGGCTCCTCCACCTTGGAACTCTCATCTCCATTATTACTCAACAAGCATTCACTGGAATTTCCGACAACGGCAGTATTCTTCTTGACTGATAAGCTCAAACACAAGAATTTACCCCCAAAACCGGCACCAACACTCTTTTCTCGCCTGAAAATTGGTTTACGACGACGAATGGGAGAATGTAACTCATTAGAATCATCAATTGAAGAGACATTTAGAAAATTTGTGGTGGTGGTGGTAATTGAAGAAGGAATTATTGGGTCAAGAAATAAGCCACCAGTGAACAAAATTGTATCTGGGTTTTCGATAAGAGTTTGACTTTCTTCTAAGTGTTTAAACAAGGTATGAAGTCCTGGCATTCTAAAGTAAAGTTAAGATAAGAAGAATTTTTGTTGAAATTCGTTGGCATTCAAAGTATGCACTGTTATGGGATAATGTTGGATTGGCGGATGATGGAAGGAAAAATGGCGGTCAGCGTTGCTTATGTCGCCGCATAGTGAGCGGCTTCAGCCTTCTTAATTATTTTTCGTGTGGTATCAGTGTATTACTATTAAACTAAGGAAAAGAAAAGTACCATTATTAACTATAAATTATTTTTTTTGGTACATTATTAAACTGAAAATGCAGGCAAGCTACAGTATATACTTTATTAAACAATTAAATCATAATAAGCTGTAAGAGTCAAGACACCACAGTGATAGTTCAAATTCATAGAGACTAGTGACCAGTCGGCTAGTCCTAACATGAGTATATCCATTTGGATTAAATTTTTATATGTATAAAAAATACTTTAAAACAACTAGAGATAATGTATATATCCAACATATGTGGATAATCAAATCTCTCCAATCGGGTAAAACGATTTCCAATGACACTTATAATTTGAAAAATAAAACCTTACGTAAATTTCTTATATTTTATTTATGAATATTTTATATTATTTTTTTACTAATCTTCTGCGTAAAGAATTATATAACTAATTTCAGCTTTAGTGGAGGCATAACTAAATAGTGCATTGATATGATACGTGAAAATATCATACTTCACGTAAATTATGATGATATGATATAGTTATCCTCCTTAATGTATACATTATATTTCTTTCCTGCTTACTTGATGAACTTGTGCAAATATTTGAATTAAACGATATTCACTAGTGCGTCAAGAGTTTTATCTCACAATTAGTTAAACATGGATTCATTATGGCAAAATTCTTCCTTTTGTTTTTAAATCTTCAATATAGACAAACAAATATATTCACAAAAAAATGGAAATAAAATCAAAATCTAAAATTTGTTTAGATATTTATTCTAATGATTAGAATGACCCGCTAACTAACGTTTAGCTAGGAAACTAAGAGAAAGGAACTTACTTTTTTTTGTCCCTTTTTCGTGATAATAGATAGATGAGATCCTCTATCATTAATTCAATGGTTTAGTTTCTAGGCTTGTGTAGCCCAAATTTATATTACTTTTTCGGATTCATATGGTTATTAAAAAAAAGGTAGACAAATATAAGCATTAATCCAATACAAGTTTTCCCTTGTTTTCTCTGTTTTCCCTTCTCATACTTTTCATTTCTCACTTTGTTGCCTTCCCTTCCCCTATTCCAAGCAAATGAAGCCTTTATAATCAAATTATCAATCAATGAACTGAGGGATGAAATTACATATTTCTCATAATCAAGGGACCAAATTGCAATTCTCCCACTTCTTTTTATTTTTCCGCTATTTAAAAGAAACATGAAATATCTCCCCCGGCCAACCATCTCTATAAATATCCCATTTCCTTCGCGCCATTTCATTTCAAATGTTCATTCTCACAGAATCGCAGGCGACGATCTCTTCGAGATTCCTTTTCTAGAATTTTCTTCTCCGATACAGTTTCTTACTCAACACGAAAACGAAAAGCTAAGTTCACAGAGCCGATCGCTTCCATTTTTTCGATTTCTAGGGTTTTACATCGTGTATATTGGGAAATTCGGCGATTATTTGCGTTTTATTAGAAAATGAGTAAGCTTTTAGGATTATCAGGCATCAAAGGCCGCGATCACTTCAAATCGCTGGCCGGAGCTGGTTTAGGAGCTGCGAAAGCCATGCCGATAACGACGCGCATGTCCGCTGACATGGTTTCTTCTGGAAGTTTTGCGAATTTGAAGCTTACAGCAGGTTATTAGTTGATTAATGTATTAGTTTTCTAAATTTTCGGAAAAAATGTATACTGCTTTAAATAAATTGCTCATTTGTTTCTATCGTCAACAGAGAAATTGGTGAAGGAGCAAGCTTCTGCTAAAACTGATCTGCAATTGGCGGTAATTTCGTTGAAATGTTCCATTTTTGTACACCAATGCACGGGTTTGTGTGTGTGTGAGTGCGTGTATATGTGTACGCTTGCATGAGTGATTCTTTCTATGCGTGTGGCATGTGTTGGTCCCCATAGATACAGCTGTCAGGTGTAGGCTTATACAGAACATACAAAGGCTTCTATTAATAATATACTGCTATTAGGATTTAGGTTTTATGCTTGAATTTTGAGGCCTAATGACTTGTAATTTCACTTGTTTTATAACTGTGCGTCTCATAATTGAATGCAGAACTCTAAATTGAAGAAGTTGATTGAAGATATTCATATGCTGGAAGAAAAGTTGCAAAATGCGTACAATGAAAATGCTAAGTTGAAAGTGAAGCAGAAAGAAGACGAGAAGCTTTGGAAAGGACTGGAATCTAAATTTTCTTCAACAAAGACCTTGTGTGATCAGCTAACTGAAACTTTACAGCACCTAGCTGGTGTGGTTCAGGATGGTATGTTACCGTAACTTTCCTTTGAAGAATATCCGGATGCAAAGTAGATAGAACAATCCTTTCTGGTTTTTTAATTTTTTAAAATATTTTTGGATTGTGCACTTGACTCTACAGCTGAAAAAGACAAGGCATCTTTTGAAGATAGACGATCTGCAACTTCTGTTGTTATTGATAACTTGCAGGACAACATGAAAGCCCTCTCTTTGAGGCTGGAATCCTCTGAAGAAACTGTTAGAAATTGTAAGTTAATAATGCCTTATTATGGGATATATTTTTATCACCAATTGTGAGCTTCTAAGTAGTTAGATACCATATATGCTACTGAATAACTAGAGGTTTATGCTTCTTAGATACTAATGTTTAAAGTTGCCTAACATGTTTTTGGGTTGTCAATAAAGGTAAAAGGGAGCTGAATGAACTCGGTATGGAGAAGGAGAAAATGGAGAACTCTTTCAGGGTTGAACAGAGCAAAAGTATCAGTGTAATTGAGGAGAAAGGTAAATAGCTATGATCTAAGAGCTTTTGTGCTTGCACCTCAACTTTCGACAAATAGCAGATGTTGCGTACAAAAAAATGGCTCTACTGTCTGCGTCAACTAGCTAATCCCCTCTTCTTTTTTTATTTATTTATGTTAATTCTGTTGTCTTTTAAGTGCCTGTCCCTTTGGTTGATTCAATATGGACTTAAGCAGTCCACATTCTATTTCACTTTTATTACATGGTTAATTTGTTTGTGAATGATCTATGTGTGACTGCTCTTAACTACATAAGAAAGCTCGTAGACTGGTCTGTAGCTATACCAAAGCCCATAGTTTCTCCTCTATGAACCTGGGGTGAATTCAAGTCTTGTTTGAGATATATCTCTTTTTTTATGTTACGCTGTAACTGAAACTGTTCACGGTCTTTGGGAAACAGTTGCATTTGACAATTCTCTTGAAGTCGTCTGTCATTTCAAGTTCTTCTCCATCCATTGGATTCATATTGTGTCCTTTAACATTCTTTTAACTATAAAACTTTTCATAGACTTGGTGTCTCCTAAAGAGGTATTAGTGCTCTTTAAGGACATTTGTCTAGTTAATCAGAAAGAGAAATTTTTCATGTTATGCTTCATTCTGCGCAGAGATGTCCTACTACTGACACAGATCTTAACATCTCTACTTTTTGTGATAATTACCTCTTGGTAACTTTCTCAGTTCTAAATACTTTTCTCCCTTTATTTACTTGTTTCTTTCTCGTATTTTTTTTATAAGATGCCATGATCAAGGAATTTGAAGCTACTGTAGCAGCTAATGGACTTGCAGTGGAGAATTTTAAGTCCAAGTTGGAAGAGTTACATCTCGAATCAAGATTAAAAGAAGATGAACTGGAGGACTTGAGGAATGTTAAGAAGAATTTGGAGAAAGAAAGAAGTGATTTGGTATCTACAAATAGCAACTTTGCTAAACAATTAGATACATCACTTCAGGAGATAAAGAACCTTAATGAGTTTGTGAATCAAATGGTGATAAAGTTTACTCATTTGGATAGTCAAAGTCTCGCCTTTGCGGAGAAGATAGTTCAGCTTAATGCTTTATTTGACGCTGGATTTGAAATGATGAGAGAGAAGGGGGAACTTGCTGCTCGGCATGCTCAACGAAAGTTTGACAAGCTCCAGGATCAATATACAAGCGTTATATCAGAGAAAAATTCTCTAAAGTTAGCTAATAAGGACTTGAAGGACAAAGTCTCTGCACTTCAGAACGAGCAAGAACGTGCAATGGTGCAGCATGCTGAAGAATCCCGTTTAGCAGAAGATCGGATTAGAAAGTTAGAGTCTGAAGCAGAACTGCTTCTTTCCAAGAAGATGGAGATGGAAGTGCTGATTAGCAAGCTGCAGGAGAATGTTGTCGCTTTATCAGAAAATTCAAAACTATCGGAGAATGAAATGGTTAATTCTTCTCACAGAACATTCATTAGTAACAGTGTCTGATTAAACATAACAAGATCAATTTTCATATCTTGCAGCAAAATTTATTGGTGAAACTCTCTGAGATGGAAACAGATAACAAGGACCATATTGAAAAGCTTCAATCAGACATGCAGAAAAAGGAAGATGAAATCCATCTTTTACGCAAGGAAATTGACAAGTACACAGAAACAGTGGAATCACTGGAGAAGCATGTTGCAGAGATTAACAACAAATTGGAGGAGAAAGATAAGCTTGTTCAGGAACTTCAGGACAGGCAGAAACAATTGGAAGCTGAGAGAGAAAAGGTTTTTTCTATGGATACCTTTAGTTTTACAGATCCTATTAAATCCGATACAGTGTGTTTAAATGCGTTGTGTTTTGTACCTTATTGCAGATTCAAGCATCTTTGCTTGCTGCTGAAAGCAACCTTGCAGAAGCTAAAAAGCAGCATGATCAGATGTTAGAAAGCAAACAACTAGAACTTTCTAGGCATTTAAAGGAATTATCTCAGAAAAATGATCAGGTTAATCTTAAAATATTCTATCTGGTGTTTTTGTGTATGTTTGCTCCTATCCAATAAGTTACACTCGTAGGATCTTTCACAGGCCATCAGTGACATCCGGAGAAAGTATGACTCGGAGAAGTTGGAAAGTATCAATCTAGAGAAGGAGAAGGTAGCTATTGATTCTTATGTTGAAGCATATTTTGACTGGAAATATATCTTCGCCTTTCACTTCATTTATTAATCTCAGGCTGAAAAAATTGTTGGAAAGATGGAAAGAAACTGTGAGTTAAAGCTGTTGGAATACAGAGAAGAATCTAATCAGAACTTGAAGCATGTACAGGAAGAACATGCTGCTTTGGTATGTATGGTAAAGGATGTACATTTATTATTTGCTTCTTAGGGTCATAAAAACTTCTATATTTTCTAATAAATTTCAAGATTAACAGTCTAATTATTCTACTGTATTCCTTCTTTCAAAGTTATTCTTTTGCACGCAGTTCAGTTTTATCTTTGTGTCTTCTAGTTTGACTCCTGTCAGATATTAGTGTTTCAGTTGCATTGAAGTTCAATACTCTTTCATGATTCTCACACTTATTTGTTAAGGTTGTAGGGAAACTCTTGAGCATGATGATCCTCATGTAAATATTTTGTGTTCATTCATTAGAATTATTGTGTTATCATGCTTCTCTACGAAAATGAATTTAGGATCTTGCTTAGATCCTCTTAGGAACAACATTTCAAGGTTTGGAATGATACTTGAGGTTCAAACGTGATTTTATGAGTAGTTTGCCTACTGGAATCAAGATTGCAAGTGGGCAACTAAAATGTGATTTTTCACGCTTATGTAGAAGCTACCTTTTTTTCAAGGAAGCATTTTCCCAAACTTCAACTCTATTTAATTTCCTAAATAACCATTTCTCATGCTAGACTGTAAATATCTTTAAGAACATGTTGGCTATTATTAACTTATCATCAGTTATAGTAGTTTGGTCGTCTAACACATTAAAAGATTTTTGTACTTATCCCGTTTGTCAGATCTAATGAATTCTATTTTGCCCACCATGTATCTGGATTCTATTTTGTCAGATCTAAGTATGCTGCCAAAGAAACATAAAACCTTCTGCTTGCTTTACTATGTAATTCAGATAAGACACCCAGCACTTTTTGGACTTCAAAGACAGAAGTGTATGAATATGTTGAAAACAGACTTCATTTAGCCTATAGCTGAAGCATTTTGCCGCAGGTATGTCATATTCAACAAGAGCACAGCAAGAAGGAAATGAGTCTTGTTTCCAGTCACAATGAAGAGCTAAAATGTGTCCGACTTCAGTATGAAAATGAACTGAGAGAAGTAAACTTTCTTCAGCTTTGTTTTTGTGTCTTAGCTCATTATTCTGCATGTATATTTCCTTAGTCGCTGAGGTGTGATATTTCTCTCAGAAAACAAGTTCAATGAGGAATGAGCATGAAGCTCAGTTAAGAGCTCTGAGACTTGAGCTTGAGGATGAATGCAGAAGACTGCAGGAGGAGTTGGATATGCTGAAGTCTAAAGTATGTTTTAAATGAGTTTCTACTAACAGTGAATTTTTGTCTTATTGTACTCGTGTCTTATCTCAGGAGGAGAAACAGAGGGCTCTGTTGCAGTTGCAATGGAAAGTAATGGGAAATAATCCGGAAGAGGAAGAAGTGACTTCAAAGAAGGTTTGACTCTTTATTCTTTAGATGCATACACCGCCCCCGGCCACAAGAGGGAAAAGAGATTCCTATTCTCTCCGGTTAGAAGGAGGTTCTGTATGATTGGTTTTAGAAATATTTGTTTTTAAGATTTAACATTGGCCATCTTTCACCCAGTTGCTGTCAGCAATCATTACATAGTTTAGTGGATCCTTTCTGATTTAATAGAACTTTCTGAGGATTTAAATTTGATTATCAAAGCATATCGTACTGTAATTAATGAACTATCAAATTATCAGTAATCAACCACCACATAGCTGTAGGAAGTTATTGCAGTTGAAACACTAGCATATAAATTTGCTGATTGATCAGTTTTTAATTTATATACAAATAGATTATGTTCTCTTCCTTATTAGTAGGTAACACTACAACTACAGAAATATATTTGTGTTATAATGGTTCAACTTGTATCTTCTAATCTGTATCTTGTTGTCCACTGAAGTTTTAACTACAAGTTTTATTCGTCTACCTGAGATCTTTTGGATATGACTCGCTCGTACATGAGAACAAATAAAGACTCCACTTGACCTATGATAGAGATTTTCACAACTTGCTATATATTTCTTATCGGAAACTGAAAGAGAGGTGGAAGGATTAATTTGATTGCTTACTTGAAGGGATTTTGAACATGTTAAATACAGCCAACTTGGTAAATAAATCTAACTTCAACTATTAGTGCTGAACATTTGTGAAATCTGCAGAAGCACTCTGGGTCATTGACCAAAAGAAACCAATCTGATAGTTGCAAAAAGGGCCAGCTTGCACCGGTGAGAGCTGAAGCTAAGGACGTGGTAAACATGCAAAGCAAAATACTATTCTGGTTGCCTTTCAATATTTCTGTCTAGCTTGCTGATCTTAGCTTATATCTCAACGGTTTGGTAGGATACACATTATCTGGAAGGAAGTCAAACACCTGTATCAAATTTGTTGAGGAAAGTGGAGAAGGTGAATACAGGAAGTGTTATTAGTATGCCCAAACATAGTAGGAAGGTAAGTGGCTAACTGCAATTTTCTGTAATCCAAAAGGTTCCGCTTATGTAGCTTTCTGCAAAATTAGTTTTGAGAATAAGTAGCACTTAGTGCTGTAGAATGAGTTAGCTGATGCCTTATCACAGTGCATGCAACCCAGATTTATTACGGATTATTTTTACATTAGATAACTGATTTTCAGCATCTTGCTTATGCTCTGATTTCATCCCCTTTGGTGAGCATATCTTCTTAAGATCTGCATGGTTATTTCTGCATTTAGCCTTTTCAGTTGATCATCACAGACACCTAAATTGGTCTTTGTGTCCTATCTCACTTATTTTTCTTGATCACTTCATAAATTGCAGGTGACTCATCATGAATATGAAGTTGAAACCACAAATGGCAGAACAATCACAAAACGAAGAAAAACGAAAAGCACAGTCATGTTTGATGTAAGTAAAATTGAATCCTTAGCAGCATTGCTGGCCATTGTTACCAGATTCAATCTGTCAGTTTCTAGACATCTGGCCCGCCAATGTATGCGATGAGCCTAACCTTTATATTACTGATTATGAAAGGATCCATCAAAGAACAAGAAGAAAAGGACACCAAAAGTGAAGACTCCCAGAGAGGTTATCAGGGTATGACTCATTCATTGACTTGCTTTGTGTTCACCTGCCGTTGTTACCAGATTCCAATATATCAGTGTTACTACCCTGTCTTCATGTCAATGCTGAGATGACTAACCTTTATATTTAAAGAATCCATTAAAGCACAATCATAAAGAGACACCAAAATTCAAGACTCACAGAGAGGTTATCAGGATATGAATCACTATTTGACTTGTTTGTCTTCACTTTCCATTAATGGTCCTTTGTGGCTTGATCTAAGAATCGGGCACGTCTCCTTAGTGGTGCTTCAAGAGCTTAACTAGCTAAAAGAGTAATTACTGACAGACAAATCTCCATTTATAATATGCTCAGCTTTTTCTACTATTCGTATATGTTTTGCAGAGCATTAAAGGAGGAGGTCATCCAAAACCTGCAAACATAGGTGATTTATTCTCGGAAGGATCTCTGAATCCATATGCTGATGATCCCTATGCGTTTGGCTAGAGGTACTACTATTTATTCTGATTGCAGAAACCTCAAGAAAAAGACTTTATTGTTCTTCTTGTCATGCTGTGCTGTTACTCTTTCAGTCTGTTCCCAATGCATTAAATATTTTGTCTATGTAAAGATACAGCTGCCGAACGAGCAGAGTTTTGGGCAAACATTTTCTTGCACTTTTTAGAAACAAAAATGAAGTGTTATTTCATTCTCGCATCCTTATTTTAGTTTCTCACTGGAATAGCTTATCTGGCAAAAGTCTTAAATATTAATTTTATCCTTTCAGGTGAAGATGTCCCACTCCAGTGCAGAGCTTCCTAGAGAATCTGAAACTTTGACCTGGAAATGTGTGCGCGCTGATTCTTTGATTGCAGACGTATAGCTGGCTGCTTTCCACATTGCAAGGAACTAGAATTTTACTTCCCCCAAGAATAAAAGACTGTATATAACTGCAATTAATGTGTGAAAAAATTCTGGGGGAAATAATGTGATTAGAGCTCGGTTGGAGAGGACGTGCACCAGTTGCGGAGAATGAGTATATTTTTGTTATGTGCTTCCAAACTGCATTAGCTTAGCTTTTGTTGTACTTAATCTTTGATTGTGGTTTTTTTTAGGCCGAGTGGAGATTCCATCAGATTGGTAAAGACTTGTAAGCACAAAGCCACCGCTGCTACCCATCTCCTGCCCAACATATGCACACAAAAATAGAAATTCCGGGTCTCCTAACACTAATTTCAAATGAAACATCAGAATCAGATGACTTTCCCTCCCCTATTTTCATGTCATAAGAAAAAAAACCTCCCATATTGCATTATAGGAAAAAAACGTCAACTTCCTCGTTATTTAGAGGTGTAATTTGACAAAGTATATGACCCATCCTCGTGTGCAGTCATAAATGCCTCTGTTGAAGTTGCACCACTATGAGGAAATAAAGATACTTGGGACTTGGAAAAAAAGACACTTGGGAGTTGTCTAGT
Organism: Nicotiana otophora; assembly: GCA_000715115.1. Lineage (NCBI taxonomy): Eukaryota > Viridiplantae > Streptophyta > Magnoliopsida > Solanales > Solanaceae > Nicotiana > Nicotiana otophora. The sequence goes on along the minus strand of AWOL01S0058059.1, from coordinate 7,761 downwards.
CCCTTATGATGCTGCAAATATTGCGTTGTACCAATTTTATATTCATCTGAATATCACTGCCACCTTTTCGGTTTCCCTTTTGACTGCCGCTCATTCTTGCCGCACCACACGCTGCAATTACACGATGCATTTGCGGCAGTAATGAAAAGAAGGTACCTATAAATGATACTACTAGTACAGATATTTCAACAGCGGTGCCTTCATTTTATGTCTGCGGAGGCAACAACCGCTTTGCAATTAATTATCACATTAACGGGATTACTTTTCCTTCTTTGGGAGTGATTATGTTAGTCCAACCTTGTTAAACTAGTAAGCAAAAGCAAATGATCTCTCGTCAGAAGAGATAATAATGTATCGTCAATCTACCAAGGTTAATCAGTACTAAAGAGGCAAGCAGTAATAGCCAATACTTCATTGGTGCAAAAGTTGGAAGCTTTAGTACATCATATCGGACCTATTTACTCCTCAGCGTAATACCACGGAGAAGCATAACCCATCAACCACAGGCCTTATTTTAAGGAGAAAAACAAAGAATCATCAGAAAGTGAAACCATGAATTGAATAAATATTCACCAACACATATATACTGTATGTGCAAGCGTGCGAAGTATACATACATCAAGACTTGAGCTTTATAAAAAATGAAATTAATTTTTGGTTTGTGCCTTTTGGGAAAGTATAATTAAACGAAGTGAATAGAGTGTAACCAAGCAGGTGCCGCTGCTCCATGTCCACTTGGAAGATTATGTTCAATATTATCCAACGTTATGGGATATGTTGGCCTTCTCTTAGTTTTGAGTATCATGTACGTATGGTAACTTTGTACTCCTGTTAACAATATCTAAGAAACTATTTGTTGATTTGGTATGATCCCAACCTATGTTTTTAAGCGCTCTTAACTTTTGGCTTAGGTGAGACAACCATAGACGGGGTACGTGATCTTGATCCCACAAGTAAATCTCCAAGCTGCATCATCTAAATGGACTAAGTAGAACATCCAAAACAAAATTGGAGCATCGTTTGGGGGCATTACTAGTCATAGTAGTCTCTGTCTGAATAGGCAGAAGCACGACTTGAGTAGTCTGAGTCTGAAGGAAGGCATCAGCCAGCATCTGCCCAAGATGGACTTGTGCCAGTGTAGTAATGTGCACATAATCCATGCCCACTGGGAGCCCTTTGGCATCAACGGTTCTTACATTTGGAAGATTAATACCCAGTTGAGCTTTTCTAACCTGCTCCTTATAAGGCCCTAGAGATGATGCCAGTGCTACCTACACCCACACCAACCAAATAAATTAACCAAAGTATTCAATTTGCGTTAATAAATACAATAAGACATGGACCACTCTTAACTAACTCCAATAATGACATTAAGAAGAGTTGCACAGGATTGAATTTGAACTCCTTATCTTTAAATTAAAGCAACTTGGGTTTTCCGAAAAAGAAAGAGAGTAACCATTCTAGGCCACCTCGAATTTTCATGCGGTACATCCAAAACTTGCTAACTGAATCCCTCCGTCCCAGATAATTAATAAAAAGTGATGTTGAAAGTATGAGCGTCAAATCAATTATTTTACGTCTTAAATCAAGAATAATCCTTAGATGCTTACTTAAAATTTTATACACTTAAAATAAAACGTACCGTAAGTTTACTAGTAAAAAACTTTTGCCAACTATTGTTTGAATGACTAAAGATATTTTTTTCAATTACCTGAATCACAGGCAAAGTAGGTGACTGTAGATCACGGCGCACACTCTTGAATAATCTCTTTAATCTAAATTTGTACAATTTGGCATCCTCAAGAGTCTGGGTATCACTCTCACCTTGGTACCATAGCAAAGCTTGGAGCTTCCCACCTCCTTGCAACGCAGCCTCTGTCCTTCTTATCATCTGATTATACAAAACACCCCCACGAACCCATTCACTTATGTTTGTACCCCCGATAGCACAAGGCACCAAACCAATCACTCCAAAGCTTGGATCTTTCTCTAGAACTGAATTGGCAAATGACATTCCTGGCCCAACCCCACAAACTTTACCCAAATCTATGTCTCGGTGAAGTGGTTCTTGAGCTTCAATCCATGTAAATCCTGCACTGAGTCTCAGGATATTTGGATTGGATTGACATTCTGGTGGAATTACACCATCCCATGTTTCATTAACTATGCCATTTTGGCCATGGTTAGTGACACCACCTCGGCCGGACATATTGCTTTGTCCGGCTAATATGAATATGTGTTGGACAAGTGAAGTTGAAACATTTGCTAGATCTGCGGTATTTACCCATCTAATGTGTGTTAGAAGTATTAACCAAAGAAAAGGGATCATTGTTTTCGTGAAATTGAGGTAAAATGAGACATCAAGCAAGTCTCTCTATAAGAAAGAAAGAATATAGGAAGGGCAGGTAGGAGTGTGGAAAGGTGAGAGGAGGTTGCTGCTGCCTACTGACCCATTCTTTAAGCAAGATGTGTTGATTTCTTTATTACAACTGTATAGGATTTCTTTTTATTCCAACCTGCTACTTTATTTATCAGCTGTTGAATAAGACTAGGAGACAAACTTTTTAGCTGTTCAAGTTTCCACATCTAAGCATTTGTCACTTCCACCCATTAAACTTCTGTCTTCATGGGCACTTTAATTTGTATCATCATATGACTTGATCACTTTCATTTCCATATCCTAGTGTTAGAAAGTGACTCTACCAGTTATTTACGGTGTTTTTTTTTTTTTTTTTTTTTTTTTTTTTTTTTTATAATCGTGGTGTCCGGGCCAGCTTGCGCGCAGCTCGACTAATTCCACGGGATACCTACCACCTCCCACCAGCAACGGGTACCAGGTAACTCTATCCACCAAGGCTTGGATAGATGAAAAGAAATCACCTAGTTATTTACGGTGTCTTTTCCTGCCTTTTAAAGAAGGCAACAAAAGGAAACCCAACATATGCACCAGGTATTGAATCCTGCTAGTTTTTAAGACTAGAACTAGAATAAGAATAGCAACCTAATAGTTGCAACTGCATCGTTTTACTATTCCCAAAAAAAGAAGAAGAATGACCATCTTTTACCCATGATCAGTGGCAGACCCACGATTTTGTGCAAGCAGGTTAAATCTTAAAAATATATAAATTTAGTAGTAAAATAGTAGTTATCAACTGGGTTTAAATAAAATATTTATACAAAATTTATACAACTTTAATCCTAATTTATACATATACATAATATTATTTTTTTGTGAAGTGCGTTCAGTTGAATCCGCTATCTACCACTTGGGTCCGCCACTGCCATGGTCACTAACTTTACCAATCCTCGAGGAATAAGAATATATATATAATCAGAAATACCACAGGGTGTGACCTAGTGATCAATAAAGTGAGGGAGAATCATGAGTTCTCGTGTTTAAATCTCATTAGAGTCAAAAAAAAACATTAAGTGATGAATTATACACGTGTACATCTTGTACGCTAAGCACTCCATTTGTGGTGTTGGGAAAGTTATGTCTCCCGCTAATCCAATATTTAACTAATTACTCACATAATTAATTTCTTGATCTCAATTCACTTAAATATTGATCAACGCTAACATACCGCATATATTCATTATCATGGTCATGTACTCGTGTGATAGAGCACTGGTTCGTAGCCTCTTTTGGCATACATAAAATATTATCTCCAATCATCATTGTCCCACTTTTATGTCTAAAATCATTTCAGGACTTCACTCATCAACATAACGAGGATCCAAGCCATTATGGAGTATAAAGTTACCTGGTACCTCTTGCTGGTGGGACGTGTCAGCTGTCTCGTGCAACTAGTTGAGGTGTATGCAGTTGACTCGGACACCAGGGTTATTAAAAAAAATATAATTAGAAATAAGATTTAAAAAAGGGAAATTCTTCCACTTATTTTACTGGTGAATTCCTTTCTAGACCAGAGAGTCCATTTTTTAACTTTACCAATCCTCAAGGAAAAAGAATATAAATAAGATTTTAAAAAAATAGCTCCACCTATTTTTCCTGGTGAATCCCTTTCTAGACTAGAGATCCATTTAGAGTGAGCAAATTAATTGGAAGTAAACAGCAAATGAGAAGTTCCAGAAACAACATATTACTTGCACAAGCAAATTGGAAATAGATAAAGTTAAACAAATGCAATCTACTGCTTTAACAGTTGCAACTATACCATTACAAACAGAGAAGCATTATCCACCACGCAATCTAATGAATCAGAAATATGCTCTACGGCAAAAAGGGAAAAAAATTCTCATGTTAGATATCGAAAATTTATCCACAAACAAACGCGATAGCCATAAAATCATGCAATTCGAATATCTGCAATATTTCAATTAAATTCTCAGTTCTCGATCCAATGATACTTCTAGAATTTTACACCTAACAAGCAAATACACTTCAATGAAAAACGTTATCTCAACACATCGAAAATCAAAATACACAGATTACCGAACAGAGCCACAACATGAATTGATATAACAGGACTAGATCAGTTCAAGGCCAGCAACAGAAGCATGGTCCAAATAGAGAGTAAAACCATAACTTGAATCAAAAACTCCGTAACGCTGCAGAATTTGAGTTTCTTATTCTTCAATTTCTCCTTCAAAATCTTCATCTTCAGTTCCTCCACCTCTTTTGAATTCTCCTCATTCTGAAATCATCAAAAATCATAAACTTAAAAAGAATCGCTATCCACGAAATCAAACGCATGGAAACGGAAATAAAATGAAGACCTTGTTTTGGTCAATGATAGCAGAATTTAGAGTAGTGTTCTTCAGCGATGAGACTAGAATTGCAGCTTTGGCACATTGAATCGCGACTTTCGACTTGAGAGCTTCAGCTATTTCTCTTTCACTGGTAATGTCCTCCATTTTCTATGTGTTTTCCCGCGCTCTACTGCTTCTCTGATGGGTACGATTTCACATGGAAGAGAATAGAGATTGGAAAAGGGCTCTACTGCAGTATATATTCTGAAAATTGTAATTGCATTTTATTATGTCTCTGTATATGAATTTAAGTTATGTGTCAAACTTTTTATTTTTAATCGTAATTTCAGAAAATAAGTTTAAGTTTTTTGAAATAAAAGTCACATATTTAAAATTACATAAAAAGGTATTATTATAAGTCACAAATATTTAAAAAAACATATAAAAAAAATAGTGATCAAAGAAGAACTCGTTTGACTCTCGAAATTCAAACGATGCCGTATAAATTAAGGCAGATGGAGTAATATACATTGTCACTGTGTATTGTTTACACTATCATGTTACATGTACCTGTTGCAATAGGTAATTTATTTTATTTTTAAGATTACAAATACCACATTTTAAGAAGACTTACCCATAAATATAATTAGAGTGACCTGATAGTGTAAACTATTATACTGCTAGCGTGTATTACTTAAACTCTCTAACTATTTGAAAATTCATAAATATTTCTTTTTTTTAAATTGTTTTCCAATATATGTAAAAATGATATAATCCTTTTCTATTATACTAGTCTTGTGATACGCACTTCGCGCGTCTACACTATCTCAATAAGTAAGAATTTTAAAATATTATATAAATAATATATTAAAAATATCATGTTTGAGTGATAAAATAAAAGTTAACATTCTCTAAAAAGAAGAATCTTCATACAAGTTCTCCATTATCAATCAATAGATCTATTTGTTTCATTACCTTTAATATTTTCCGGATTGTTATCTCTCATTTCATGAAGCTTATTATTGGTTGTAAATGGGAGAATATTTGTAAACTCTTTGATATTTCCCTGGTTGAAAAATCCTTCACTGTGGTTAAATGGCATATGCGATGGAAGGATGATTTATGGCATATGCGATGCCTTTGGGGCGAGGATCCAGCAATTTTGCTGAAGCGGAAGCACTCCTTTTTGGTTTAAAATGGTGCATCCAACAAGGTTACGTTATGAGTTAATTATAGGTGAGAATGAGTATTTTCTACTGCTTAACTGCATTCAAGGTTCTTGGTCCTCATCCAAACTATTGTTAATGAGATAAAACAGTTGGTTCAAGATAAGAATCTTGTCATTAAACATTGCTTTAGAGAAGCAAATCAAGTTGCGGACAAGATGGCATGCCTCCCCAAGTCACCGGTTAGAGGAGATATACGTGTATACCTACTTTGACTATTTGCCAAGGCAGGTTAAAGGGTTACTTAATAATATAGATAGATGAAAAATTTCAACTTTCCGAGTCAACTGTCAAGAGAAGAAGACCGATGTCACGACCCAAACCAATGGGCCGTGACGGGTACCCGGTACTTTACTCAACCGAGTACCAACGTAACGTATCTGGAGAGGCTGTCGTGAGATAAGTAAAATAAAATATGAGGAAATACTCAATATAGAATGACCCAACTTGATATACCGACTTATGCATATGACGTACTGGCCTATAAGGCCATACCAGTATCCGTATACATGACATCTGTTTACACGCCTCTAAGAGTACATAAATACCATAAAGGTCGTGACAGAGCCCCGACATACCAATCAATACATATTCAAATCATACTGACCGAATAGGCAACTCCGAAGCAAGTGGAGTGCACAAACACCTTCTGCTGAGCCGATAACCTATTAGGAGAACTCTCAACCTGTCTATCGGGACCTGCGGGCATGAAACGCAGCGTCCCCAGGCAAAAGGGACGTCGGTACAAATAAAGTACCGAGTATGTAAGGCATAACAGTAGTATATAAAAGACATGAAAGAAACATGGAGTAAAGAACTCAGTCGGAAATTCTAAATAGCTTTGTGAATCATGAAAATTTATAATGTCATGCATGTGCGTATAAATGCCATACCATGCATAGGTATATGCGTACATAACATCATCAAGCCTCTGAGGACATCTCATCATATCATCTCAGCCGTTGTGGGCAAAATCATTAACGTATACCTGCTGATCAGGTGGTGGTACGTATATAACGCCATAACCTTTTTCCACATCTCATATACATATAATATACGCATATATAACGCCTTCTGGTCATGGGTCAATGTACATGTATAAATGCATGAAATGCATAAGAAAAACGTTAATAAGATTTCTGGAATATCATAAAATCAAGGGAAAAATTCACATAAGAACAACTGAGCTCCGTGCTTTTCAATTTTATAGCTCATATTTCAATATTATTTCTCGAGATCTTGAATTTGATTCATCCTTTTCTTCAAAATTTTGGACAGAATTTCCTTTCTAATAATCACTCTATTAAAAATCAAAGAGAACTTAGTTCTCTCAACCTCAGCACTGATAAGTATTTACTCGCAAAGAGAACTTGGTAGTTTCTACAGCTTTTGGTTTATTTTCTTCTTGTTTCCTCTCTGGTTACTATTGGAACCTGTGATAAATTGTTACTTTGGGTTTGTGTCAAAGTAGTTTTGAGCTAGATAATTGAAGGTGAGTATCGTCGAAAACATTGGTGGGTTAAAAATTCCGAATTCTCCATTGACAAACCTTTGAAGCTTCTGGGTTGTGTCAGATCTAACAAAATTTACTCAAAATCGACTGGGTCTTATCTTCAATTGTTGGAAACTGTTTTGCGAACTTGAATTCGAAGTTTGGGAAGTTTTGGCAACTGATTTGAGATGTACCCAAACTGAAATTCCAGTTGAAACTCGAGCTTCTTAGGTCTGGAGAATTCGAATTTCTTGGTAGTATTGGTTATATTAACTTTTGTTTTTCTTTTTACTAAGCTAACAAATAAAATTAACTAAGCTTCCCTTTTTC